>CAUYPK010028640.1:0-41269 GCA_963574355.1 Loris lydekkerianus | reverse complement strand
TTCTCCTTCATATTAACTTTAGTGAAGTTAATTATGATATGCCTGGGGGATGTCTTATTGGGGTTGAGTCGTGCTGGGGTTCTGAAGCTGTCTGCTATCTGAATTTCAGAATCTCTAGGCATGTCTGGAAAATTCTCTTTCATAATTTCATGCAGAAGGGCCTCTGTGCCCAGTGAGGCCACTTCATCAGTTTCAGGAATTCCAATAATTCAGATATTGGCCTTCTTAGAATTATCCCAGAGCTTTCTGACAGAATGATCCATTTTTGCTCTCCATTTCTCTTCCTCTTTGAGAGTTTGAGAGCGTTCAAAGGCTTTATCTTCAATATCAGAAATCCTTTCTTTTGCTTGCTCCATTCTGTTGCTGAGGGATTCTACTGTATTTTTCATATCTTTGAGGGCTGCAAATTCTTGCGTCAGTGTGTCTAAGTCTTTGGTGGTTTTGTGTTTAAATTCGTTGAATTCTTGAGACAACTTTTGAATTTCTCCTCAAATTCCTAATTCCACTTTATTAATCTTGTCTGCAATCCAAATTCTGAATTCCATTTCTGACATCTCAGCCAGTTGTTTATAAATGGGATCTTCAATTACATCTGCCATATCTTTCCTTGGGGGGGGGGGGGGTTGATCTACTCTGGTTATTCATGTTACCAGAATTTTTCCCTTGATTCTGCCCCATGGTTGTTTTACTCCCTTTGATTTTTCCCCTGGGGCTTTATCGAGGGCCCATACAGTGTTGTGGCCTGAGAAACTGGGGCCCTATCTGGTCTGGTGGGACTAAGTGGTTCTGTCTTGTTTCCAGCTGGTTTCTGTTCGACCCTAGTAAAACATTTACTCTGGGTTGAAGTCTCAGCTTAGCGGGGTTGATGTACATTCTTCAGTCTTCTCTTTTGGTGCAGCTCCAATTCACCAAGTTACTTGCTAAGTTTTCGTCCCTTAACTCTCCTTCTGGACGGGAGCTTCTGTGGAAAGCTGGCTTCAGTCCGCCATCTTGTCTCTGCCACCCCCCCCCCCTTTTTTTTTTGAGACAGAGTTTCACTTTGTCACCCTCGGTTAAGTGCTGTGATGTCACAGCTCACAGCAACCTCCAACTCTTGGGCTTTCACGATACTCTCACCTTAGCCTCCCGAGTATCTGGGACTACAGGCGCCTGCCACAATACCTGGCTATTACTTGTTGCCATTTGGCTGGGACTGGGTTTGAACCTGCCACCCTCAGTATATGGGGCTGGCACCCTACTCACTGAGCCACAGGCGCCACCCAACATGTATAGTTTTTAAATAATTTTCCAATATATTCACGATAACATGAATTATTTTCAAATTTTAGTCAACCTTAAATTCTTGGGATATTTTCTACTAGGTCATAATTTATTATCATTATTATATATTTCTAGATTCGTATTCTAAAATTTGGTAAAGAATTTTTGTGTCTACATCCATGACAGATTTTATTTTCTTAAAATATCTTTGGAATCAGATTTGAAAAGAATAATGATCTTTATGAATCACATATATTATAAATCTAATTCCTTTCTTAATAAAGGACAGATGATGATTTGAAAATAATATAAATTACATAGGATGTGGAATTTTATATCATGTATTAATTTTTCAAAAGTTATAGGAACCTATGAAACAATTAAACACAATTGCTTATTCAGTTATTCACAACTTGGTTGCCACTACTAGAAATTTTACAGTTCTTATATACTTGATAGAAACAGCTTTATGGCAATAAATTATAAAGTGATTTCTCTCCTTTTGCAGGATAAAGATAATTTGAAAATCCCTACCCATTCATATGAATTTATGTCATTCATTTTATAAATGAAAAAGAGGTTAATGCTGACCAGAATCTAGTGAAATGAAACTGAATATATTAGAGTCCTACAAGGTTCAGAGCAGTGACAATAAACTAAATTTCTACTCTGATACAATAAATTTCTCTCAGCATAGCAAAATAGTAAGATCAAAGTGGTTAGGGGACAATATAATCTCTTTAGCAATATCCATAGCATGTTTTAGGTAGAAAGTCTATTTTTAGAGTCCCAAAGTCAAAAAAGTAAGATATAAGATTCTGTTAGGAAGCCGACTGTGGCCTAAAACTAAGTATTATGGTGAGAGGAATATAAACAAGCTGTAGATTGAGAAAAATTCATAGTAAGCAGAGGATTCTCCAGGAAGCAGACCTCAAGATCAAGATTAGTATGCAATATGTTAATTAAGGAGTACTTTTGGGATCAAACCTATAAATAGGGTAGGGAATGAGCAGGTTCAGACAGAGGAAAATGTCAGATGGTGATACAGATCTAGCAACAGTCTTGGCTGATCCCACAGGGAACTATGGAGTTAGAATGGCCCTTCAGAGTTGTCTATAGATGTTCGTCCAATATGGCAAGGCTTTTATTTTATCATAGCAAGCAGTCACTGACTGTAGCCACCCAGGGAAGGTTACCTTACCAGGGGTCCTCAAACTATGGCCCACGGGCCACATGCGGTGGTGTGATTGTATTTGTTCCCATTTTGTTTTTGTACATCAAAATAAGATATGTTCAGTGTGCATAGGAATTTGTTCACATGTTTGTTTGTTTTTTTTAAACTGTAGTCCGGCCCCCCAACGGTCTGAGGAACAGTGAACTGGCCCCCTCTTTAAAAAGTTTGAGGACCCCTGCTAGACTATCTGTCTCATTGAAGCTGAGGCAGTCCCTGTAGGGGGACCACTGTGGGTGTCTGCCCATGGTACTCCCAGCAGTTGGGTAAATGAGCATTCACAGAAAGGAGATCTGAGTTGACATCACAGTATCTACAATATTAGGCAAAGTATTTAGAGATATAAGAACAAAAGATCTCAAACCATGCCACAAACTTTAATTAGATATATGCTTATTAAGGTATATACAACTTGTTCCTCCACTTCATTCAGATCTCTTTTCAAATACCACCCCTTCAGCACTTTGTTCACCAGCCTATCTGAAATGGCTCCTTTTTTCATTTTCTCATGGTGCTTATCCCTACCTAATATTTTAATATATGTTTATTTGTTTATTGAACTATCTGTCACTCCCACTGGAATATAAATTATAGAAGGGGAGCAACTTTATCTTATTTACCATTATATCTCCACCATCTACAACAATGTAGGGAAAATAACATACCGTATATACTCGAGTATAAGCCGAGTTTTTTGTGCCGAGTTCGGGTTTTTCAGCACAAATTCTGTGCCGAAAAAACTCGGTTTATACTCGAGTATATACGGTATTTAGAACCTGTCAGCTTCCATGATCATGTGAACCAATGCTGTATAATGAATCTCTTTTTATATATCACTTATTACTTCTGTTTCTCTGGAGAACCCTGACTGATACAGTAATCTTATTTTTAAAAAATTCTAACTATGAAAGTAAAATATAAATAGATCCCTAAATAATTAACGTGCATTTTATTATTCTCTGCAAAGGACATTAACCATCAGTTACAATACATCTATCAAATGTGTTGCTTTTCATATGTATATTTGAGACACAAAGGATCTTATAAAGGGCTCTATCTCTTAAGAGAAGAAAATCCAAACATTTAAAGAAAGAAGTATAAAGTCTCCTATATGTATTCCAGTCAACTAAATACATTTCAACATTTACTTAAAATTCAGAGGCTGTCAGTAAAGTCAAAGGATATGAAGCACACCCTTACCCAAATGTAGTATCAAAATATCTTCAAATGCTAAGAAGTAATTTTTGGATTACTGGCCTCTTAGAAGTCTACATGCCTGTGCCCTGCTTCTATCAGTGTGAATGATTAAAAAAAACTATCTGGGTTTCAAGTAGAACACTTAAATTGTCATTTTCTGATGTTATTCCATCCAAACTATTTGAAAGAAAAAAAAAATTGCAGACAACAGATAGTACCACTTCTTGCAAAGCTGCATTTAAATGACTCCTTATATGTAAATGCCTCTTTGACCTACATAAAAATGCCTGCAAACTAATATAGTTTGCTTTGAATGAATTTAGATGATTTTGCTCTTTGATTGACAGTTAATATATGAAGGCCATCAAGTGCATTTGTTTTAAACAAGAGAAATCAAAAAGAGTAATTATTCATTTGAAAAGGGTTTCCACTTAGATTTTAAAAACCAAATGTATACTTCAAAAAACAACTCATTATCTCATGCCCAAATAGTATACATTTTAAGGAAGTTATAAATATTATCCAATTTGGAAACATTAAAAAACTGCCATCATTTTTTCAAAGTTCACAGATCCTAAAGATGAAATTTATACAAAATTTGGTCCTTGAAAGGAAATTCTCCATTAAGAAGATTCCATTTGCCTGAAGTGTCCATAATTTATCTCCAAAAAATCTGACAAATTTACCCCAACTTGTTTCTATTTGAAAGGAGTATCTCTATTTAGCTCCAAAGAAAAGTAGAACTAGAACCCTTCTAATCTCCAAAAGATAATGATCGACAAGCCTTGACCATAGGTTAATTATGAACTACTAAAATAATCACTTTAAGCCACCAAGATAGTAGGAAATACCACTTTAACAAATTTTCCTATGCTAAAAGTAGATATTTTTCAGCTTAAGGGTAAATAAAGCCAAATATTTTCCCTATTGTTCTTGCCACTTACATTTTTTATTAATGTTCGCCTCCCTTAATTACAGCCATCCCTAAAAATAAAACAAAATCTACCCCTTGGTAGACTTGTATGAACCAGTCTAAACAGTAAGATTCTTGTAGACACAATGACATTGTCATTTTCAGCTTGGGATAAGTAACAGCCTGAATTACAGGCACACCTCAGAGATACTGCAGGTTCCAGATCATAGTTAACAGTGTGGAAAGTGAGTCACACAAAGTTTTTGGTCTCCTAGTGCATATAAAATTAGGTTTATACTATACTGTGGCCTATTAAGTGTCCCATAGCATTATGTCCAAAGAAAACAATATACATACCTTGATTAAAAATGCTTTATTGCTAATAAATACTAATGATCTTCTGAGTCTTCAAGTCATACTCTTTTTGCTGGTGGAAGGTCTTGGCTGCTGACTGATCAGGGTGGTGGCTGCTGAAAGTTTGGGTGGCTGTGGCAATTTCTTAAAATACGACAAACAACAATGAAGTTTACCACATTAGTTAACTCTTTCTTTCAAGAAAGATATCTCTGTACAATGTGGTGCTGTTCAAAATTAACAGAATTTTCCTAACAGTAGAACTTCTTTCAAAACAGGGGGTCCATCTTCTCAAACCCTGCCACTGCTCCGTCACTTAAGTTTATGTATTATGAAATCCTCTGTTGTCATTTCAACAGTGTTCACAAGAAATAGATTTCATCTCAAGAAACCACATTATTCTTTGCTCATTCATATAAAGTGACTCCTCATCCATTCAAGTTTTACCATAACACTGAACCAATTCAGTCACATCTTCAGACTCTACTTCTAATTCTAGTTCTCTTGCTATTTTGACCACATCTGTAGTAATTTTCTCCACTGAAGTGTAGAATCCCTAAAAGTCTTTCATAAGGGTTGGAATCTACTTCTTCTGAACTTTCTGTTCATGTTGATATTTCATACATCTGCACTTGCCGCTTTAGCTTGTAATTTTATGTTTAAAAGATGGCTTCTTTCCTTAAACCTCACAACCTCCTTCTACGCTACATATCACAAATGTTCTAACTGGCATCGAGAATGATGACTCCTTTCTCTAAAACAGTGATTTTCAATCAGGGTGCTGTGAGAGGATCTTAGGTGTGTCAATGAAAATTTTTAAAGATCATTAATTAAACTATTTTATTTTTTAAATAAGTTCAAAGAACAGTAAGCGTAGTCTGTTCTCTTTTTTTACTCTTTTTATCTATATAATTTAAGTGTGCTGTGGAAGTTTAACATTGCTCTGTAAGGTTTTCAATTGACTTTGTGCAGCTCCATCAAAAGACTCACTATCTATGGTAACTATGTAGTAATAATGAAAAAGTTTAAAATATTGTGAAAATTACCAAAATTTGACAGAGAAAGATAAAGTGCTCACATGTTAGCACAGACAGACTTTCTTGACACAGGCTTCAATCTGTAAAACAGATAATATCTATAAATCACATTAAAGCAAAGTGCAATAGAATAGGACATGGCTATATGTCCCCCCAAAATTCATATGTGAAGAATTCCCAATCCCAGTTACCTTAGAATATGGCCATATTTTGGAGACAAGTCCTTTAAAGAGGCAATTAAGTTTACATGAGGATGTTAGAGTGAGCCCTGATCCAATTTAACTCATTTCCTTATAAGTAGTGGAGATTAGAACATATAAAGACATCAGGGATCCACATGCACAGAGAAAGGATCACGTGATGCCACAATAGGAAGGCAGCCATCTGCAAGATAAGGAGAAAGAAAGACTTCAAGAGAAACCAAACATGCTGACTTAATCTTGGACTTCCTCTCTTCAGAACTGTGAGAACATAAATTCCTGTTGGTTGAGTCACCCATTCTGTTGTATTTTATTATGGCAGCTGTAACAAATTAAAACAGAATACATTGGTACATTTGCTTTATGTACCACTCACGCTTATACTCTCTTATGATCTTGAGGGGGGAAAATGAGGCAGACATGAAGTCACCCAGTAAACCTTAACTAATAAAACAAGATGCTAAATATTTCAGAACATTGGTTTCTGGAGGATGCTAATTTGTTTCAATCTAATAGTCCAACCCAATCCAACAAAGTAGCCATTTTGTTTGAGCGCCTTCAGGGTTTCTAAGACAAATGAAACATGATCTTTGTACTACTTTTCTGGTAGCTAAAAAAAACTTTAAAGAGTTATGCAGCATATTGGTAAAACTATAGAAATAGACCAAATTATTATTTAATACATCATTAAATGATAAAAGTATATTATAAACCCTATGTTAAAAATGATCCAGTATCATAAATATGCACATTGTATGCATAATGTACAAATATATTATATGATGGAAAAACCACAGTAAATGCATATATAAAATAGTTAACAGTTGTTCTAAGTCATATAATTATGGTAATTTTAATTTTCTTCTTATTTTTTCTTTAGTGAACATACTATTTTTGTGTTAAAAACTAAGCAAACATTATGAATTTAAAAAGCTACATTACTTAACAAAGGTCACCTGACCCTAAAATGATACAACTTTAGTTCAAAAAAAAAAAAAAAACCTTACTTAAAGGAGCAAATGGCTGTCAATATTTAAGAATTTCACACTAAATTCTGAGTTTGGTTATTTTTTATTAAGGTAAAATTCATATAATATAAAATTAACATTTTAAAGCGTACATTTTAGTGGCATTTAGTACATTAACAATGTTGTGGCACCACTACGTCTATCAAATTTCAAAACATTTCTATTAATCACTCCCTGTCCTCCTCCTCCCATCTCATGGCTACTACCATTCCACTCTCTGACTCTGTTACCTATTCTGGAATCATATAATATGTGACTTTTCATGTCTGGGCTCTTGCACTTAGAATAATGTTTTAGAGATTGATTTACATTATAGCATGTCTTAGTACTTCATTCTCTTATATGGCCCATTAATATTCCATTGTATGAATAAACCATATTTTGTTTATGCATCATCATTTGTGGACATTCATGTTGTTTCTACTTTTTGGTTGTTCTAAATAATGCTGCTATGGACATTCATGTGGAAGATTTTGTGTGGAAATATATTTTCAATTCTCTTAGGTATATACCTAGACATTGAATTACTGGGTCATTCATGGCTAATTTCACATTTAACTTTTTGAGGAATCAACAAAATGTCTTCTCTAGTAGCTTCACCATTTTCCATTCCCACCAGCATACAGAAGTGTTCTAATTTCTCTACATCCTCTCCAATACTTGTTATTCTACCACTGGTAGAATAACCCCCTTTCTTTTTATTTTAGCCATCCTAGTAGGTGTGATGTAGTCTCTCGTTATTGTTGGTTATGTTGTAATCACAAACTACACACATTTGAAATGTCAGTTGTAGGAATCATGTAAGAAGTTCCTAACAATTATACCAAGCTGTGTGATGAACTTTTAAAATATAAGAATATGTCCACAAGGAATAAGGTTAAGGCTAGGGTTACTTTAATTAGTCAATTTAGCTAACGCTAAAATTTAGGACAAAGGAAATGAAAGGAGAACACATTAGCCCATCAAGTCCCTAGTGGACACCTAGTATTAATGAGTAAGTAATTGAACAAGAAGTAGCTCATATGATATATTCCTTCTAAAGGTGGCCTAAGCCATGGTATGAAACAGTGAATTTTCAACTCAATTAGGCATCCAAAAATAAATGAAATGAAAAATAGTTAAACATCAATTTCAAAAAACATTCAATAAAATGCCATCTATTGCTCATGTTTCCTCTATTCATTTAATAGGAATCAGATATGGCTCATACTGTATTTACAAATAACAGAAACAAATTCTCCTTTGAAGACTATTATTTGCTTTTTGGAGCAAAGAAAATATGATTCAAGAGAAAAAAAAAGTGGAAAAAATACCACTGGTATACCATATGTCCCTTATTCTTTTCAAAAATGATATGTACATATAAGAAACAAAGAGCTAAAACTCTATGATGGGATGGAGAACTTGTAAATACTACTAAGGGTAAGCATCCTTAGGCAACCACTAAGTTGCATCTCTAACAAATTTGAGAGAAATATTACCTCTACTGATCACAAACATATTTTCATTTCCCTGCCCTTTACTTTTTCTCTTCATCTCTTCCCATTATTCCTTCATTCTTCCCTCCTTCTCTTGCCTACACATTAAATCTGCCAGAAATAAGCCTGACACTTACCAGCCTTTTTAGTGTACTCAGAAGCCAGAAAAGTTACCATTCTTTAACAGTGATGATTACCTCTACCTTCAAATTTTAGATTTGGTTTTTAAAAGCCTACTACTTTATAAAGCTTCTGGTATCTGGGGATACAGGACTTGATATTTCCTTCTCCAAACACACAGAGCTGGAAAATTTCTAGGAAAAGTCCAAATCACCAGTAAAAGCATGGAGCTGGGGTCATGGTCTTCCTTCCCACATCTTTACCATGGATGATCTAACCTTTACCAAAGGTGAGATTCCTCAAACAAGGAAAGCTTAAGTAGGAGAGAAAAATTATGACCAATGCCACATGGCAACTAAAAAATAGTTTATTGATATGTCCATGGATAAAGGGAAGATGCACACTGAAAAGATAACAAGAGGTCCCATCTGATAGATCAGAGACAAAAATAGGAGCTTCAGATAATCAATGTTAAAGTGACTTTATTTGTACCAATCATTTGAAATTTTGTGATATTCAGACTATGTCTGGTTATATAAAAAGGCATATAGGTTATGAACTGAATACTTTCTAGCAAAGTCAGCAGATTACACTCACAGCTATATTTCAAATACTTAAAGGTACCTATTCTCTGCATTTGTTCATAAGGCAGGCTAATTTCTTCACAGTACCATGCTACAAAAATATCTTTATTCTCTTATCTGATGATGACATCATCAAAAACAAACAAACAAAAAAACCCACAAGTCTATTGCCAGGCCTCAGTTAAACTAAAATTTGGAAGTAGATTCCACCATCTCTAACGCTGAGTAACTGAGCTATTCTCCACACAGTGGAAAGGAGTTTGTGGGCCAGACAGAGACAGACTCTGCAGTCTAAGATGGGAAAGTCAAAGTTACAAAAGTGATAAATGAACAGATGGAAACATTCTATAGGTATATAGAATTTCTGCACAAGATATTATGCTCATCTATTTATTGTCTGCCATCCAAATGTGTACTATTCTCAGAAACAGAAGGTTTGCCAAAAGGTAATTTTAAAACATTTGTTCTGATACTCCTTGAAAATGAGTTGTGGATCTTATCATAAGGGAAAATAGATATCCTTTAATAGGATCATCACTGGGAACCTTCTTATAGACCTCTCCTAAAGAAATAATCTCAGATCTTTTGTATAAGGAGACAATGGTTACAGATTAAATGTTAAGGTAAAAGGGATTAGATAATGAGTAACAGCAATAACATTTCAGAATACTGTTCTCTATTTTTACCTGAGGGATGGTATTTTTAGTTAATTATGATCTCTGCCAATGTGACAGCGATTCATGCTTTCTCTTACTTAATCTTCATATTGACTCTAAAACTCTGACTCCATTTTAAAGATGAGGAAAAAGATTCAGAGAGGGGTTAGGTGACCTTCCTTGGTTGGTAAGTGACAGAAAGAGAGAAGATTCAAATTTAAGCTGCCTAGGTTCCATATGTATTAGAATAGCTGCAAGCATGAATACAGTTATGTTATTTTACAAAGCAATTTCTGAAAGTAGGCAAGACTTACTTTTCACAAATGAGAGCACAGGATTAACCCAAGAAGACCTATGCAGTATTATTGATAGACTAGAGAAATAAAATATGTCTTTTATTATATATAGCATGAAGAAATTAAATAGAAAACAAGATTTATTTATGTCTCTAAAAGGAAAGCTAACTTTAAAACTACTATTTGAGTTTTTAAATCAGTTAGATTTTCAGTCTAAAAGAAGGAAAAAAATAGAAGCATATTTCTAAGACATAAAATAAAGCAATTTAACCACCAAGATGTTTTCATACATATTAAAGATCAATACTTTTGTTAAAACACATAACAATGCTTCTTTCAGTTTTATCATTTCAAGTAAAAAGGAGATCAATAGAAAAGCAATCAGGAATTAGTAGAAGAAAACATTTCTCTAGAAGAGTTTCTTTTCTTAAACCAATAAGAAAAAACAAAAATACTCAGCAACAGTATAATACAAAAGTATTAAAAAGTTCAATCAGGCCAAACTTTAACACTGCAGTTAGAGGTTTTGGTTGTAATTCATACTTTGTTCAACTAAATATTTTTAAAGATAGACATTTCATTGAATATTTTAATAAAAACTACATTGCCTTAACACTACAGAATGAGCTCTAAAAACTCCCTAGATTACAACCTACAATATTGATTTAATGTCATGAAGTATATGTCAAGTTTCTACTGAATTATGAAGTATGATAAGCAGCACAAGGATGTGTTTCAAGGAAAAGAACAGAAGTGAATATTAGGAGATCTGGCTCCTACTCATGGTTCTGCCACACATGGCCTGCATGTTCCTTGGTATGTTACTTTTCTCTAGGCTTCAGTTTCCCCATCTGTAACATGAAGAATCTGGCCTGATTATCTTTCAGTTCTTTTTAAAATTGAAAATTATATGAAGGATCACTTTCTAACCTCCTGATCTCTACATGACAACTAAGTGCCCTGACAGGATCATTTTCATGGTTCTAATTTTTGTCTCACTGCTTAAATTAAGATAATAGAAATGATACCATATTTTGATAAATTATCACACACTCATTATAAAAATCAAAATACTAGTACTCTCTTAACTTCAGCACAATAAATATCTTGTGCCAGTAGAAGACCGAAACCTTCCTGTTAAGTCAGGTGAGAAAAACAAATAAATATACTTTCTAGCATTAAAGATTTTCTTAGCACAGGCTATTTGATATATAAAATCAAATAAAAATTAAAAAAACAACAACAACAACAACAAGGTATGCAGAGCCAGCACACAGTAAAGTCCTTAGTGTTTATAAGCTGAAAGAACAAATGCATCCATAATAGTAGGGATTCCCTTGTTTAGGATGTTTTTCAACATCAATCCATGAGTGTTACAGGAATAATTGAAGTATTAATAATAATATGGATGGGTATTAAAAATCACAGTCAAGCTATCATTTATAACCATGCTTTTAATACTGGACTCATGGAAGAAAACCAAAAGCTCATTCCTTATAGCCACTTATAGAAAGCCATCTGAGATCAGAACAACATTGAAAATAACAGAGAGTAGACTAGACTAGAGTTAGCAACTAGTTTTAGTTGCCAACAACCCAACAAATTTGAAAGAAGGATCAAATGAAAACAAAAAGTATGGATAAGTTTTCTCTTACCAAGAATTATGGTAGAAGGAAAGACTAATCTCTACAAGAGAGTTCCCCTCCATTGTTACATGCCAATCTCTGTTGAAATATTAGATGTAAAAATTCCATTCAAACATCAAAAAGAAAGCTTTAGTAAAACTGAAATCCCCAAATTTTTATAAAAGAAAATTTCTTTCTATTTTTCCTTAGCTAAGCAGCAGTGGAGAGAGTCAATGTTCAGGTTGAAAAATTATAAATTATTATGCAGAAAGGATCCCAGTGACACAGTCCAATCAAATTTATAATTTGACACTCTGACTTAAATCCACTGAGAGTCTTACCCTTACCACCTTAATGCCATCTATAATGTGAAGATATGAGGCAACATTAAGAAAAAGTACAGTAGATTCAATTATATAAAGAAGCAAACAAATGAGAAAAATATACTGTATATGTAGCAAATATCACAAATGATGAATATTGTATTTGTTTGCTATTGCTGCATAAGGCCAGAAGTACAGAGAAAACTGCACTTTCAAAGGACTAATGTGGTCGTAACTACTTACCCAAGGTCAGACCCATCCTGTAATACGCCTTTGTGTGCTTTCGAGAGCCAGTGCAAAGAGTAAACAAACTAGAGTGGAAATGGGGGGAATGAGAAAATAAGACACACAAGAAACAAAGATCACACAAGAGATAAGGACAGGGTTGGAGGTCTGATGCAGCTGATGGCTGCGGCCAGCCCCAAACCCTGTGAACAACTTTATTTATATACTATCTAAACAAGGTTGCTTAAACTGACAATGTTACAAATCAGCAAGGAAAGTGAGTGGGAATATTTTCATCCTACAAGGTTGAGGGGAAGGTAATAGTACATGGGGTAAAGATTAACTTTAGGGAGAAAAGGCTATGTGCTTTCTGACAGAGGGAGCAAGAACAAAGGAATATTGTTTTAGGAAGGGAGGAGAAGCAGTTTGGGGGTTGTTCCTTGAATGTACCTCCCAGGCTGTGGGGTCTTGCCACCTCACAATTTGCACTCCATAGTGTGCCATACAGTGTAACTTAATTATGGGAGTAAAACCTATCAAATTTATAGTCTCAGGGATTATTTAGGGCCTAGATGGGGAATCTTGAGAAACATCTTATAATTCTCCCTGCCACAAAAATATAGAGATTATATAATTTGTTGAAAAACATATTTCAAGATTCCAAATATAAATGAGAAAGTGACATAAGCAGAAAAGGATGAGAAAAATAAAACATAAAAAAACAGAATATTCTGGAAAATAATTTAACAAGAAAAACCAAGAGCAATAAAAATGCTAGTTCTCAGTCTAGCCATACCATTCTGGAAATGTAGGGGGAAAAATAACAAGAAGAAAAGGCTTAGGGGATATATTGGCATCCTCTGAGTTTTCCTAGCACCATCTGCACAACTCTAGAAAAGCAATTTCTACATTGTGTCTAACTTCCTGTCTGCCACTATACTTTGAGCATTCAAGTTATAAACTGCAACATATTCAATGCTTCTGTTCACACCTTAAGTTGGTATCTGCAAATGTTTGTTGAGTCCACCTACACAAGTATTAGTAAATTAAAAGGCATCAGGACATAGAGCTATATAATCCATGCTCCGATGTACTTCATTACTCATAAAAATCATAAAAAGAAAAAAAGTTACAATATCAAAAGCTCTATACTCTATGTGTAAAGGACTAAGGTCATAAAAGTCAATAGAAATGAGGGGATTGTTGGAAAGTGGGACCTTGAAAGCTAAATGGGAATTCACTAGAAAGACAAAGCAGATGGGTACATAAGGTACTGGAGGAGAATAGAAAGATAAGAATATAATATGAAGCCATTTAAAAATACAATTTCAAGCTGTATAAAACTGTATAAAAGCATTTATATTACATAGAAAACTCAGTATACCAAATTACATCTGGTTCTAATTATAAAACTGCCCCCAAAATGTACAAATGCATAGAGATGAATTGGAAAAAATCAATACAGTTTGCTGGGAGGTAGAATAATCTACAATTTTGTTTTTCTGAGACAGAGCCTCACTTTGTCATCCTCTATAGAGTACTGTAGCATCATAGCTCACAGCAACGTCAAACCCTTGGGCTCAAGTGATTCTTTTGCCTCAGCCTCCCAAATAGCTGGGACTACAACCACCTGCCACAACGCCCGGATAGTTTTTTGTTGTTGCTGTTCTTTCTTTTAGATGTGGGTTTTCACTTTGGCTCAGGTTAGTGTAATATATTTCTTCTTAATTTATTTACATTGTTATGTTTATAATATCATTTGTACTTCCAAAGAAATTTTAAATACAAAGAAAGAAAAAACATCACATAAATAAATAAACTGAATAGTTGAAGCAGCCCTGCTAACTGATTAAAGTAGAAAATGCTCTGTGTTTAACTCTACTTCCCACCATTCTAACTATAATGAAAGTCCTGTTTACAGTAAACAACTTACTCAACCATTTCTTAATTCCACAAATACTTCCTGAGTACTAACAATGGGCTAGACATGATACAAGGCATTGGAGATATATATGTATGTATAGGTATAGATAGACAGACAGACAGACAGATAGACAGACAGATAAATAAACAGATAGACAGATAGATAGACAGACAGATAGAAGACAGACAGACAGACCGACCGACAGACAGATAAACAGATAGACAGAACAGATAAACAGACAGACAGACAGACAGATAGACAGACAGACAGATAAACAGACAGACAGACAGACAGACAGACACAGATAATACAGTCTCCCTGACCTCAGAAAGCTCTTGATCTGACAAGCCACCATAATGAGATGAATATATCATTTTATAACTGCATTTTAATTATGGATAAGAAGATAAAATCCTAAATAATAGTTTGCTTCATGAGTGGAGGCCTCAGTCAGACAGAATGATCAGAAGAGCTCCTTACTTCAAGTCTACCCTTTATAGCAAGGATAAAACCTGTCATTGCTGTCAAACAACTGTCTTCCCAAGACCTGCAAATTAGATCCGCCTGATTCTCCATTCTATCACAATGCAAGGCAATCTAGTCAATGCTTCCATATACAACTCTATGTGTCTACTGATCTAATATCTTAGATCACTAACAGAGTAGCCTTGTTTTATGCTTGAAGGATAATATGTGAATGCCCAATACTTCTATCAGAAGTTTAGTTACTGGATCTCAAGTTTCATAAGGAAAAATCAAGATTACTATAATTTGTGTGTCTCTATGTTTTATTTTAATTTGCTCCTTTTTTTATTTATTCCCAGTTTTTACCATGAGTAGCTACATGAGTAGCTACATTATGTAGGAAAAACTACATAAATCCCAACTTCACTCTTAAACTCCTGAAACTATTGGAAGCATAATTAAAGGCACTATGAACTTATAACTGGTGAAGACATTGTTTCTCCAGTAAGATTGCTTCTGTCAGCTACCACAATCGTTTTAGATTAAAAGCTGTCTCCTCTGAGCTACCAACTATTTGAAGAACCAAAAGTTAAACAAAGGAAAGGCAATAAAAGTCTTACTCAAATAGAAAAAAATCTCTCACTGTCTTCTTCATGTAACTTAAGTCCACTTTGAGGATTTTTTGTTACAAGATCCTCATATTTCACTAATGGAGGTTTCAGTATATGCTACAGTACATGGGACACTTTATCAATTACTTAGAAGTAACAAATGTTACTTATAAAAACACAATGAGTTTATTTGGGATTTCCTGCCTTTACATTTTTTCCTTTTAATTATTATCATCATCACAATGGCAGTAATTGTGATGGGAATGGTAATAATGTAACAGGGAAAAAAATAAAACAAAAGGGGAAAACCTCAAATGGACTGTGGTTTGTCAGCAGCAGCAGCTACTGGGTGAGTCTGATACCCACTAAGGTTTGACACCACCATTGCTATTACAGGAGAGAAAGAAAGAAAGAAAGAATCAAATCATGCCCTGTAGATTTTTTTTCTTTTGGCTTGATTCCCAAGGGCTAGTAGTGGACTCAATGACCATTTTCCTTTAAAGGTAAAAATGAAAGGACAGTTTCTGAAATGACAAGGTTGCAGGCCTGCAATATGTTCCAGGGAAAAATGCCAAAGACTCATAACAGGGTTTTGGGAAAGATTCCAGGATAATTCAACACTGAGCCCCTCTAGATTATGAAAATATTACTCTAATAAGCCTGGTCATAAGAATGATAGCCACAATTTGCCTGACATATCCCATCAATGGCAGTGTTATGCCAGTTTGTGGTTTTCTGTCATCTCAATTACTTTTCACTGACTTAAACTCTCTCTGAAGGTGCTTCAGAGTTTGAGAAATTATAAGAAATTCCCTGACGTCCCTTTCTGGAGTTACATGATAGATCTTATTGATCTTGTGCCCCCTATTCCTCATTTCTCAAATTCCTTCTTAGAAATGATTTGTTACCAACCTTTCTCAATCTTCTCATAAAATGTAACAGTTTATGTCAGGGTGCAACTAATCTCCTCTTGCCCCACTGCTGTCACCCTTTCAGAGCTACAGATGCCTGGAGAAGATGACATAACGGGGCGGCTCCTATCACCAGGCTTTGGACAATCAATCACTCTATAATCTTCTGTTGTGTTCTTTTGTTCTGTCATTTTTTTAATAGGACACATTTGCTTTTTCAAAGATCAATACTCAATTTAACTTCCTATGCACTATAAATCATGTCTTTAAAAAGTGAAGAAAATGTGTTTCTGGCTTTGAAGTTATTTTAAACCACAGCCAGGTCCTAAGCCAAGTCCATTTAATGAGGCTCATCCTTGTGAATACCAGAGTCAGAGCATGAGATATGAGAGACAGGTTGCATTTCTTCCTTACTGTCAAAGAAATTACTTTAGTCGGTATTTTTAAGCAAAATAATGATCTATAAATCAGCCTAATTAGAGAATTTGTAAGTATCCAGAAGATGTAAAGTTGTGAGCTTTAAACAAATAATTTCTTCTGTTCTTTATTTATTGCTAGGGCTGCTATAAAACATGCTCACGAGCAGCAATTTTCTATATGAAAAAAAGAATTATATTCACAAGATTATGTAACACATTTTAGTAGTTATTTAACCAATTAATTAAAATTAACAATTTACCTATGTAATTTATAAGTCTTCTTACATGAATGAACCTTAATTTGCCACCATGTTTATACCATCAAATGCCAACAGCATCTAAACATTTTAAGAAGAATTGGATAAACACAAATGAAATTACAAGAGAAATCTGGTTTATGCATTTAAAAAAACCTATTGCTAAATGTCCTCACAAAGCTTAAGCAGGTCTCTTCAACCCAGAGGTACTGGCCACGTTTCTGAATTAATTTTCACCTGGAAACCCATGGGATGAAAATTCTAACTGTGTGATAAATTAAGTTGCCAAACAAACTGGATTAGCAATCAGTGAAATTGCCTGATAAGCTGTCAGATCCATTTTGAATTGGGATTCATCCTCTTTCTCCACCAGTTCATTAAGCTCCAAATTCATGGCAACTCCAGTGACTGATTGCGCAGTAACAAGCTATTTATGTAGCGAGGTGTAGCTAAGCCTATACATTCCTATACTTACACATTCATTTCAACATAATTATCTGATAATTTATTCTGTTCATAATCCTAGCATGAAAAAATATGCTTCTAACTTTAAGTTTAATTTTGGACATGGCAGAGATGTGATGTATCATAAAATTAAAAATTGATAAAGCAAATCAGATTGTACCTCAAGGTCAAAGAAGCCAAGAAAGGTTCATGCCATAAATTTGCTTCTTCAAAGTCACAAAAATGAAATGAGCAGTGAAAGAGCTGGTGCCTTTGCAACAACAGTACGTCAAAATATTTATTTTTGTCCTTATTCTAAAGCATACATTGTGTGCTTCTGTAACTAGAAAGCTAAACTGGAGACGAATGATGAAAAATAAATCTCAACCTTACTTTCTTATTAAAATGGCCAAATATTCCTTTATATGTGTACAACACCAAGTTTAATAAACCTCTATCATTCAAAAAGCACCAAATTTGGGCTATAAATAAGACTAACACTCTTACTCAAGTATCACGCATTGACTCTTTCCTTTTTAAATATATAGAATTCATACAAGAGACTGCTCACCAAACACAAAGTTAATAAAAATTAGTAAGTTCCTCTGAAACTCATAAAGTTGTATGGATTTATATTTCATAAAAATACTATGTAATGATGTCTACTCTTCACTGATACGGTACTATTTGTGGAGCCTAATTTTTATATGAATTGAAAAAACAAATATCACTTTTTCCTTTCCCTGTACACATAAACCAGGGCTTTAATTACAGAAAAAATAAGTCCACAAATGGCCAAATTAGTGCAATTATATTCAGCCGACAGAACAGGATAAATATCATTCAGTTGTTTTTGAGTCCACAAAAATAGCAGCTCTCCAAGTCATAAATAAAGAAGGAAAAAAACTAATGTTTAGAAATTTAATGTAACAAATAATATATACATTTCTTCTAGCTAAAACTAATAACACAATATACTAAAATGTTTCAATTTTATCATACAATTACAAAATAAGATTTGTAAAATGTAAAAGAGCATGGAGTATTCCAAATAAGGTTGCATATGAGCATTAGTCAGCTCCTAGGCTTAATGAAATATTAGTTAGCTTTTTTTTTTTTATGATGATACTTTTTTTTTAATTTCAGATTAATATGAGAGTGCATATGATTGCTATGAAGGCACAGTCTTTGCATCTGTAAGGTAAATCTGAATTGTAGTGTGTCCTTCACCCACACAGTGTAACACATACCTATGCGTTGTTCCCACTGGGTGGGAATATGCCAAACCACCCCCTTTTTAATGTAATTTTTTCTCTCATGTGAGCAGGTAGTTGTTAATCTACTAGTTTCACCTTAGTATTGAGTACATGAGATGCTCATTTTTCCATTCTTGTTATACTTTACTTAGTCAGCATCTTTATAAAGTTTGTTTTATTCAGACTGAACTATAATGCTTTCACCTTCAATTAGTTAAATTACTGTCCAAATGCAAAACTAGGAACATGAAATGCCTTTTCATGTATTACCACCTTCTTCCAAAAATATTTTACATGGGTTTATAATTAAAAGATAAGATAAACTTAAGGAATTCAAACAAAGTAATAGGGAAGTAGAAATAAGAATGCAAATCATACACACTAGCTAGAGGTGAGCAATAAATTTGGCTTTAAGCCTTCTAAATTATCTTCTGATAAGGAGAAATAGTTTTGATTTAACTCTACACATTATAATTAAACTACAGACTTCTGTTTTTATTTCAACAAGGAAGGAGCTAATAGCACACGCTCTAGATCCAGACTACCTGGATTCAGATCCTGACTCTACCACTTACTGGCTATATAACTGTGGAGAATCTTGAAGCTCTCCTTGGCTGTGTTTCCTCATCTGTTAAACATGCCCTGTAGATTGTTTAATAATTTAGCACACTTTAAGTCTCAATACCTCCTACTACTCATATTAATAAAAGTAGTATGTATACATAATCTATATGCTTAATTCCTGTCTCTCACTTAACTCCCACATGTCCTATCATCTATAGCTACATTTCTCACATTAGCATCTGAAGATCATGAGGATCTTCAAGTTTCCTATAACTTTTTTTATTATTTTGTGATTGCATTTTATTGATAATCTTATAACCAAATATAACCAAACCATTTCAATGCCTGCACTAGCATTTACAATTATATCTGCAATAAGTGAAGATCAAGTGACATTACATGATGTGCAATGCTAGAAAAAATACATGCAGCTATGGAACCCACAGTAGTGACATCCAAAGAAGAGGGGAATTCAACCTTCTACTAGGAGATGAACCTCATCTAACATGCTGTAGGACTGAGGCAGGGATTTCTAAGAAGGGAAACTCTACAGAGAAGTAATATTTCATGTAAAGGCAGATGTTTGCACAAAGGCCAGAAAAATCAAAGAGAAGACAGAAAAAAGGAAAGGAGTGGAGGCGAAAAGGAAGTGCAGGTTGGTGGCAAGAGATTGGTGGGCTGGAGAATGGCATAACAGCGATATCGAGGCAGGCCTTATTTAACACATTGAGGAGTCTGCCCTTGATCTTATGGGCAGTGGGGAGCCACTAAAGGTGGCTAAACAGAGAAGTACCATGAGAACGAACATTTGTCTACCTCTGGAGAGCAAGCAAGGTTGCAGGTACTCAGGAGTCTAATGCTCAAGAAATGATTTAACTTAAGTAACTACTATGACTGTGGAACTAAAGAAAGGAGAATTCTAAGTGTGTCAATGAAGTTAAAGGAAAATTAACATTAAAGGATAAATGGTTCAACAGTTTTATATGCAATAGAGAAAAGGGGCTTCAAGAAAAAGAGATTATGATGACTTTGGGTAGACAGTTTTAGTGGAAATAGTTTATTAAAAGCCATGTTAGCCATGTCCTGAGATATCTTATATACAAGTTATGAATTCAAGAAATGTTAAAATAACAAAAATAATCTGATTCTATTTTTTCTGATCTAAACTAGTCACACTAGACTTAGGCTTTCTGAGGTTACTCTGAATCAAACTGGGCTCAATAAGACAACATCCAAGAATCATTCCACAGTTAAAAGAGCACACAGGCAAAAGAATCAACAGCTACAAATACGAGCTGGGAGAAGAAAAATCAAATTTATTTCAGCTGGAGTACTTGGTACAAAGTTAAATGTCGTATATACTCGAGTATAAGCTGAGTTTTTCCGGCACAAAATTTGTGCCGAGTTCGGGTTTTTCAGCATAAATTTTGTGCCAAAAAAACTCGGCTTATACTCGAGTATATAGGTAGTTCTATCTCTGCTTCTAGTCTCCCCCTCAAATTTATCCTTCACACTGCTTGCCAAAGGGATCTTTCTGACATATCTGATCTCATCGTTCCTCTCTGACAAATTCTTCAGAGACTCCTCATTTTCTTCAATTGAAAAAAAAAAAAAATTTAAGCCCCTGAAGGTAACACATAAAGCCCTTCACGATCTGGCCTGCACCTGAATTTGCTCTGAGCACACTCAGCCACATATGCTTCCCTGGATTATCTGTTTTTCTTTGTTTGCTAATGGTACCTTCAAAATGGCTCTACTAAACCAATTTATCATGTTATATTGTACCTATTCACTTACTTGTCTTCACCTCTACTGCTCACCCCAGTTCTTGACTCATTATAAGCATTCAATAAATCTCTGCTGATTTTTTTGGTCAGTGAAAGTTTCTTACTCTTCCATTTAGGTGGTAGTTGAAAATCTGTTTGTTTAACCCTTAAAATCAAAGCATATGTACCCAAATATTTTCAAGCATCTTCATGAGGCAACATTTAAAAGTGTGTGATTTTTTCCTAGAAATATAGTGCTTTTTTATAAAAATGGAATTTGAACGTCACATATGGACAATCCATTTTGAAAATCCTCTCAATGTACAAATAGTTGCACTTTAATTAAAATCAGAATTAAAACAGAGTTGAACTTACAGTATATACATACCATACCAATTACAAATTAATAATCACAAAAATTCATACTAAAACATATGGTATTTTCAAAAATATGCTCAGTAAGAAAGCAGTTACTCTAGCTGAAACAGCAGTGGTTTTAAAGGAAAACTGGTTCACAATAAACATGGCAGGCTCCATCTCCTCTAACTGGAGTTCTTTAAGAGAACAAAGCAGTGGTATGGAGTCCATTCAGTAGCCATACATTAATAATTATAATTAATAATTATGATTGCTAAGAATATACCAAGATGAATATTATGCCAAAATTGTGCTAAGCACTTTTCACATTCACAACATCCCTCTGATCTTAAATAGTAGTATTATCCCTACTTTATAGATGAAAACACTAAAGATTAAAGGGTTGAATAATTTGCCCAATCAAGTTGATGTGATCAGGGACAATTTAGAATTAGCACTGTGGGCACAGTGCTAATAAGCTTTTCAAGAGCCAAGAAAAATATAATTTGGGTTTCTAAGATATAAAAAATATAAAATCAAAATTAACATTTACTTAATCAGCTGCAAAACATGCTTCTATATCAACTAATCAGCTGTCACCCAATTCTTATTATGGGTTATGTTTAATGTGGGCTATAGCATATTTTAATATATCAGATATGATTTAGGGTAGTGCCTTAAAAGAGAAGAATGCCCAAACTTCACAAAGATCATAAATGTTACCCAGATTAAATGAGAAAAAAAAAAAAGAAAGAAAAGAAATGTAACTAAGATCCACTGTACAGGTATTTCTCCAAAAAAGAGAGACAGATGGCAAATAAACACATGGAAAGGTGTTCGACATCATTAACCTTTAGAGAAACGCAAACAAAAACCATGATGGCGTATCAACGCATGCCTACTAGAACAGCCCAAATAAAAAAATAATTGTGACACCAAATGAGGCCAAGAAAGTGGAGAAACTGGGTCTCTCATACACTGCTGGTAGGAATGAAAAATGGCACAGTCACTATGGAAAATAGTTAAGCAATTTCTTACAAAACTAATCACATGTTTACCATATAACGTAGCTATCAGATTCTTGGGTGTTCATCTCAAAGAAATAAAAATTTATGGTCTTGTAAAAAACTGTACATGAATGTTCACAGTTTGTTGGTAATAGCAAAATACTGAAGAGAACTCAAATGTTCTTCAATGGGTGAATGGTTGACAACCCTTAGAATATCTACGCAATGGAGTTTTCTCAGCAATAAAAAAGAATGAACTAGCCCTGATACATGTAACAATCTGAATGGACCATAAGGGCATTACCTTTAATGAAAAAAGTCAACCTCAAGAGATTACATGCTGTATGATTACCATTTGCATGATTTTTTTTGTGTTATTATCAATACTATTTTGATTGACATAATTATATACATTGATGGAGTAAAATATGATGTTTTGATATATGTATACAATTATCCTTGATTAAACCAAACTGATTAATATATCCATCACCTCACTTACGTATACCATTTTTTATGATGAGACATTTTAAATTTACTCCCTTAGCTATTTTGAAATACATGACACATTTGACTATAGTCACCCTATTATGCAACACATCTCAAAACATATTTCTCCTGTCAGTATGAACTTTGGATCACTTGATCAACAACTCACTTCCTCTCTTCCACCTGCCTTCAGTCTCCAGTAACAATCATGCTACCCTCTATTTATATGAGTTTGACTTTTGCGGCAATGAAAGCAAAAATAGATAAATGGGATGGCCTCAAACTAAAATGCTTCTGCACAACAAAGGTAACAATTAACAAAGTGAAGAGACAACCTTAAACATGGGAGAAAATATTAGCAAACCATATATCTGATAAGAGGTTAATATCCAAAATATTAAAACTTAATATCAAGTAAACAAATAGCCAATTAAAAAAAAAAAAAATGGGCAAAGGACCTGAAAAGACATTTCTCAAAAGAAGTGGCCAACAGGTATACAAAAAACATGCTCACCATCACTGATTATTAGGTAAATACAAATTAAAAACACAATGAGATATCACCTCACACCTGTTAGACTGTCTTTCATCAAACAGTTGAAAGACACAACAAGTATTGGTGAGAATGCAGAAAAGTGTCGATGAGGATAAAATAAAAGGCAACCCTAGTACACTGTTGGGGACACAAATTAATATAGCTGGAAAACAGGATGGAGTTTTCTCAAAAAACTAAAAACAGAACTCCTATAAGATCCATTGGTCTAGGAACTGAAATCAATATGTTGAAAATTTCTACCCTCCAATGTTCACTACAACACTATAGAACCTTCTTGAAATGACAAAACTATACATACATATGGAGGACAGGAAAGGAGGAAGACATGTGGATATGAATACAAGGCTTATAGCATGATGGAGTTCTTTCATGATAATGGAACAGTTCTATAGCTGGAATGTGGTGGTAGTCATATGAACCTACAATGGGATAAAACTACATAGAACTAAACACACACATATACATACATGCACAAACACACCACTGCAGATAAAAATTGTATAAACTGAATCACTCATAGTCTAGATAAAATGCCAATAACTATTTTCTGGTTTTGATACTGTACTGTAGGTATATACAAAGTCACCATTGGGGGAAAACTACACAGGTATAGTTGAAGGGTATGTAGTACTCTTTGCATTATTTTTGCAATTTCCTGGTATTATTTCAAAATAAAGAGCTTAAACAAACAAACAAACAAAAATGGTCCTGGGTATAACCTGAATTTGAACCTAGGAGTACCTGACTCTAAACGTATGCTACTGCCCTGTGTACTATAATGCCTACAAAACATGTTTTATTAAAATATACCAAATATGCATGATTTCCTAGAGAGAAAAATATATAGGATGTCCATCCTGAGTTACTTAAAGACATTTAAGGAAGTTCAAATGGTACTTTATTAGGAAGTTTAAGATATCAAATCATTTAGTTCACAGCATCTAAGACCAAGTGCTCCAATGTACTAGTGTGTTCATAGAAAGAGAACTTCAGAAGTCTAGTAGAAAGTGATGACTGGGCTGCCTTGGCACCTTATCTAGAGACACAGCTTCTCACTCCCTTCTCATTAGAGGCAGCTCTGTAGTTTCCTGCATCTCACTAGAGGGAACTCCATAGTTACCTTGTTCATGTGAAAGGTTGACAGCTGTTCCACTCCTTTCATACTAAGCAAACGAACTGCACCGCAGAGAGCTGTAAATAGAGCCATTACATTACATATTCATTTCAACTTTCTGATGAGGCTGTCCTTGTGAGATACAAAACATGGCCAAATTACAATTATCTCACAGCCACCAAGGTGAGCTACTGGTACCAAGTGGTTTTGGGGAGTGAGCAAAAGTTGCTGTCTGTCTTCATGTTAATTAATCATACCCTTGTACGTCATATGGTACCTATAAAAAAAATTACCCATATAGGCAAGGGCAAGGTAATAATACAAAATAATCAAAATAGTAGTCAGATAGTTAATGATACTTTTTCTGTTTAGAACCATCTTATTTTATTTCAATAAAAATTACCCCCAAATATTTTTATTGATCAAATAAATAACTTTTAAAACCAGAGACAAATTGATTCATAATGTCAAATCCCCAACAATGAATGTGCTATTGGTCAGAGCTGCTACAAACTCAATTGCATGTAGTTCAATTTAACAAATATATAACATCAAATATAGTTTAAAAAAACATAAAGAGAAAACATTGCTTTTGGAGATGACAAAAAAAGACAACAGCCTGTGGCATCAAGGATGAGACAAATAAGTATGCAGTTAGAAAACTCAAGGAAGACCATTGCCACTGCTATTAAGCATGCTGAGGGGCAAATTCAATGTTATGTTAATAACAAGAAAGAGAAAATTCATGAGAGAGTCCTCAGTATTTAAAAAGTGGATGTCATCAATTGTACTTCTCATGACAGAACTAGGATTAATGGCTAAAATCACAATATACAGGAAGCCTGGTGGTATATATGTAAGCCCTTTTAATTTTTTTTTTAATTAAAGGTTATATATTTATAAAACTTAGGGCTTAATAAATTGTTGGCAACTTACTAACTTCCATGGTATGTGATTAAAACTCTTTACTGGAGAAAATTTTATGGGGCTCTTTCCAAGAGCCTGTGTTCTTGAGAGGCCCCCACAGACAACAGGAAAAAACGCATTGTGATACCCAGAGCCACAAATAAACAGTCCACAGAAACTAGGTGTAAGGAAGACCTGTAGCCTATGAGGATGAAATGCTATCCAAAGGAGTCATGTTGGGCGGAGGAGACTGAGTGACCCAGGCTCCTCTCTCAAGAAGAGTTTTACATTTTAGAGAGGCGGCAAAAGCAGCAGAGGAGAAAAAGAGAGGCATCAAAAGAACAGAAAGAGAAAAACTAAGCCCTGATTATGGCAAAGCAGCTTTAGCACAATGGAACTGATATCCAGTTCTGAAGGAACAATGAGCTGACTAGGCACCCAGACAACCTGCTGGGTTGCCAGAACTGCACCCTAGTTCTCCATAAGACCCTTCTGTTCACTTGCCAATGCCTTTTCCTATAAGAATGTACTCATCATAAGAGGGAACCTTGAGACAATGTTGAACATAACCTGAACTAGAAAGCAGCCACAGTCAAGAAATTACTTGCACCCTTTTTTTGTATTCCAGGAAATAGCTTATTGCTTATTGCAAAGAACTACTCGTCCCCATATGACTTAAATAAAACTCACAAATGACCATCTTGTAACCTACTACAAGACCAGCTAAAGATCCTCCAAATTTCCATTTTCTGTTTCACATGATTAGTTGAATTGTTTGTGCCCTTCTACCATTCTGGTTGGTCAATGCCCACAAACTGGTCCTGACTAAACTTTAATCAAGCTTTTCTCTTTCCTTCAAACCCCTGAACTTTGTCTCACCCTTGAGCAATAGACGATGAACAACTCCTTTTTAACAGCCCCTCCTCAGAATCAGTTGACTTCAGGGGAAAAACATTCCCTGATCAACTGTCTAATTATGCCATCCCCCCTTCCCATTCTCACACATCAGGTTTTTCCTGGCATTGTTTACTCCTCCCTGTAAAGGAAAGGGCCTTTTCTGCTTGACCCTTGAGACACTTAACAAGCAGTTCTCTATGTTGCAAAATTCTTTCTCCCCCTATTGCAATAGTCTTTTTGGATAAAGCCTTTCCTTGCCTAAGTCAAAAATTTGTTTTTACTTGACATTTTCATCCCAGAAAGATCATAACTTTACAAAACACAAATTAAAAACATTATATAACCTCTTAGTTACAATATTTATAGAATCACACTATATGTCTTTCTTGATATATAACTACATAATAAAACATATAAACATATAAGTATATAGGACATACAAGATACCATAAATAACATCTATCATTTTTTTCCTAATGTTCAAATAGGAAAATTAGACAATTAACTCTTAAAATTAAAATATATCTGTTAAAGTGAACCATTTCATAATGAAAATGAAAACCTGAAACCAAACAACTGAAGTTTTGAAATCACAGAAATAATTTATATTTTACCTTTGTCTGGTATAGTTCAATCATCTCTTTACAACCTACTCAAAAGAAGGAAAGATGTTGATGAACTTGTATTTGTGTTAGCCAATTATAAACTGAAGCACAAAATTAACAATAATAAAAGTATAGCTGCTAAAGTTCTTTTTTTTTTTTTTTTTTGCAGTTTTTGACAGGGGCCAGGTTTGAACCAGCCACCTCTGGTATATGGGGCTGGCGCCCTACTCCTTTGAGCCACAGGCCCTAAAGTTCTTTCTTAAGAACTTCTGCATCAATCTGTTGTCATGTGTCCAGTTGGTACAATGCCCTAATTGCAATTCAGCAGTTTTAACCGTAGAGGGAGCGGTAGATAGCACATTAATTACAGTACATCCTATATATCTTCAATGTAAAAACAAGAAAGAAAATACATAAGACATTTCTAAGACCAGGAAGCCTATGTTTTTCTAGAATATTTGAATTCTTGTTTAACAAAAAATATTTTTAAATATTCATAGCAAACATATTACAGAAAAATGAACTACTCACCCGCGTTGACTATAGCATCTACCTCTAGCAATGTGATGTCACCTCTATAGAGAGAAACTTTTTCACTCAAACTTTTCTTCACCTCTGATATTTCCTGAGTATTTTCCTCTGTAATAAAAAGGGATACATATTAAGTAATACTTTTAATTAATTTAATTAAGACAGTTTTATAGTCAAGACAATTACCTGAGTTAATAAGCATCACACTCTACTACAAAAGACAAGGTAGAAATAAGAGTATAGTACTAGGGGTGTGATCTGTTCTTTATTCATTTTGCATTCCTCAATACAAATGCACCATCACATACACAATGGGCATCAAAAAATTGGAGCAAATTACATGGGTTAGCAAAAAGTTAACATGTATTACTAATTTTATTTATGAAAATATCCATTTTAAAATAAAATTGGGTACCACTACATTCAAAAGGAGACAAGAAAACGATGTGTACTATCAAGACAAGTAAATTTTCACAGTTATTTGAAGATTATTTCTCTATTGTTCTGCTTACCTAAAGGCATCATTGAAAATAATATTTACATGAGAACAAAAACATTTAACTTCAGCTCTTCACTACTTCCAAGTAACAAACTATCTCTCAGGATAGGACATTTCAAAGAATATTTGAATTCGTGAAACTTTGTTATCAAACTGTGTATCTAATCTTTCACTCTAGGGGGCACTGCTAGATTTAAAAGAGAAATAGCTAAAACCTGATATACTTCTTAATGTTTTAGAAAAATAAATACATTTGAATTTTCATTTATTTGTAATACTATGTTAAGATAAATTAAACCTATTAAATAAGGCTATATAAAATCAATATTTTAAAATACATTAAATTGCCATATATAAACAACTTTTTAATATACTTTTAAGAAAGTTGACTTATAAACTAAGACTTTTAAAATTATTTATGATCTATGCAAATATTTCATGAGGGAAGATAATGCTATTCATTCACTTAAGACAGATGAGCCTGCAATTTTGAGATATTTAGGGGATTAAAGTGATGAGTTATGAATCACCTGAATTGTCTTAAGATAACAATAGCCAAAGAAAAAATTGGCCAAGATTAAGCAAACAATATGCGGCCACAAAGGTGACCCTTCTTCTCTCTGCCTACAAAGCACCCCTTCTTAGCAACCATTTCTCTCTTTAAAAGGCTTCTAATAAAAATTCTCAGTGGTAGTAGTAATAATAAGGGGGAGAATAGTGTGGGAAAATTGTATATTAAAAGAGTAGAGAAAGACTTTAGGAGGCTTCAAAATATTAAACAGTAGTTGAGCTGACCTCCTAAAAGACTCCTAGACTACTATTTTCCTCTGTCAGGTAGTGGTTAAGAGCAGATTTTACTGTCAGACAGCCTCTGTTGAAATCCTAGTTCTGCCAATTAACAGCTGGGTGAGTTTGGAAAAGTTATTTATTCTCTCCATGACTCAGTCTGTAAAATATTGGCTTCTTCAGAGTTAACATGGGCTTTTTACAGTTAGAATAATGTTTGCCCCATGGTAAGCTATCAACAAATACAACCTTCTTTTACAAAGTTGACAAATGCTAGTTCAGCATCCATGTTCAGCATCCACAGACCACAACAGTTAAAAGTATTTTTTAAAAATATACTGTTATTTTTCATAAAATACTGATATGTTTATTATTGTTGCCTATCAGTGAAAGAGACTGCATTTTGTTTGTGCTCTTATCAAATTGTCAATGCCTAGCCCAATGACAAAAACATGGAGCTACATGTCCTTGAGTTCCACGTCCAATCAGTTTCTATTTTACTACATTACTACATTAGAAATTCCTGATTCTAAGTTAAAGATTGTTGGATAACAATAAATATATGGTGAGTTTATCAGATAATTCTAGATATTTAGCTATGGTGAACCTAGAACTTACAAAAAATTCCTCACCGGAATTTATTTTGTGTTGTTTTTTGTTTTTTTTCCTCAGTTTAATACAAGGGTATAAACAACCAGGTCATGAACTGGGTATAAACTCCATCAGGCATGAAATTGACAAGCATATAACAAATGAAAAAAGAAAAACTGACTGTTTCAACTTGGCAAACAGAGTAAATACATTTCCAATCCATTTTCTAACTGCTTTTCACTCTATAAGAATTTCATTTTCTCATGATAAAATTATATAATATGTAATACTAGTGTTACAAATGTTATATTACATTACAATACTATATTTGTAGTGATGTGATTTTTAAAAATATGTTAGAATAAATCACGTTTCTTTCTCCAAAGGTAATAGTTTAAAAAAGGTATTGGAAAGCATTAAAGTTTAAACCATTTATACCACACTTCACTGTCTTTAGAAGAAATCTTAATCACTCATCTGAAATTTTCAAAAATGGGATATTTTGAGCCTGAAGTGAAAATTCAAGCAATTTAACATATAGAATATACTGCTGTGACATGTTACTCAAGTTAAGTTACTCAAAATTGTCTGTACTAGAATTATTAACAACACAAAGAAATATTTTCATCTCTCTCTCATTTTAAAAACTAATAAGAAGGCTGGGCGCAGTGGCTCACGCCTGTAAATCCTAGAACTCTTGGAGGCCAAGGCAGGCGGATTGCTTGAGCTCAGGAGTTCCAGACCAGCTTGACCCCATCTTTAAAAATAGCCAGGCATTGTGGCAGGTGCCTGCAGTCCCAGCTATTTAGGACACTGGGACAAGAGGATTGTTTGAGCCCAAGACTTTGAGGTTGCTATGAGCTATGATACTGCAGCACTCTAAAAAAGGTGACAAATTGGGAGACTCATCTCAAAAAAAACAAACTAACATGAGCATCTTTTTTTCCTCAATAGTCATATTTACATCCCAATTCCTTGCACAGTATGCCAAAAAGTCATATATATACTGAAAAGCTATAATTTGATAGCACTAATAATTATCAATATTTCCTTCAAAAATAAATCAAATCCTAGTGACCTATTTTTTTCCCATTCTGATCACCCCAACACCATGCCCACACAAACCACTAATGACATATTTTTGAACATCAACTGTTCTCTGTGACTACAAAAACATAAATTACTAGAGGCAACCTCTTTGATTTTCATAGCATTGCACCACCTTCCTTTTCACACAACTGTTCCATCAGCACTGATCCTAGTGTATCCTTTTCCATATTTGAGGTGTTTAGTAATAAACAGGACAAAAAGTTGTCAAGTATTTCTTCCTCATGGACATTACATATGTTCGCAAAACACCAATGCAAATTTTGATCACTAACTTCATTCAATTGCTAAGTTGGAATATCTATCAGGGTATACACATGCTTGCAATTATTCCTCCAGAACATATACTATTAATATTGTGAAAGAAAACCAGAACAGGATAGTAGGAAAACAGTAAAACAGATTTTATTCAGAAGCTACTTCAATACAGGAAAAGGGCACTCAGTATAGAACTGGGTTCAACTATGAATATAACAAGAATAACTGGGGATTTATAGCCCAGGAACAGGATAGGGGATAGTGAGTAGACACTTAATAAAAGGAAACATCAGGAATACAGAGCAGGTAGGATTCTAGCAAAAGAGACTTACTTAATAAGATTCTTGCTGAATGTAGGCTGAGATAATCACATATTGCCGAAGAGGATGAGAGGGATGAGGGGGATGAGGAATTTGATCAGATATCAAGGGTTATCAGATATTAAAGATAAAAGCTTCTCTCTAAACTGACTTCTCAAGATTCTTATTCAACTGGACAATGTAAGTCCAGCAAAGATGGGGCCTAAATGAGAAAAGGGCTTCGAGAAACCTCACTAACGTTTTGTTAAGGGGAGAGTTTTGTCAATACTCCTTCTTATACAAGGAAATAAAATATATTCTCATAAATGTTGCCAATACATGAATAGTTGTGCTAATTTCTTCAGTTTATACCAGGTTGTCCAGTTTCAGTTTCCAGAGTTTTGAGGAAATGATAGTTTTAGTCAAAGATGGGAAACCTGAGGCCTGAAGGTCATGTGTGGCCTTCCAGATCCCCAAGTGTAGCCCCTCGGCCAAATCCAAACTTCACAAAACAAATCTTTTTATTAAGAGAATTTGTTCTGTAAAACTTGGGTTCAGTCAAAGGTCACACTCAAGGATCCAGTTGTCAGTAATGCCAAGTCAGGAAGGTGAGAAAAAAATGGAAGTGTTAGTTTGGAGAACTAACGTCAGCTACAGAGCTATTAATAGAAGAATCGGCAATATTTATAAGATGATAGGATCCAGTGCAATTTACAGGTAGATAACAACAAAAACCTCAAAGGAAATGAACAAGACTAGAATTTAACTCAGTATACACTGTGGTTTTACATTTCAACTTAAATTTTCTCTCCATAGTCACCACCCTTTTTGATTCTTATTTACAAAATAAGTCTGGCCTCATTAGATTTGGCCTAATCATTTACCTAATTGTAGAAAGAATGGTAATTGACCCCTTAGAACTTTTTTGGTTTGTTTTGCTGGAATGTTTCCTAAGATTTGACTTTTAAAAGCCTCCTGAGGCTTAGAAGTTAAGCCAACAATTCACTATTAGATTTTTCCTATGATAACTATAGATTTGAATGGATTCCTCTCTTTATGACTTTCCAAAATTATCCTATCATTCTTAGACCTTCCAAGAAGTCCTCATCTACAAGGCTGGGATCCCTTATAAGTCAGGGATCCCTTAAAATTGGTACCATGCCAATTTTCCCAAGTTTTTGTAAGCACTAGCTCCATTAGGCAACCTTTGTGCCTTAAAACTATCTGGACATATCCAATTCAATGCATCATTCTTAAGTATGACATTCTAGTCAGGGCCTTTTATAAACTGATTTTTCCCAGTTATGTCCTGAGGACAGATTTTTATTAAACTTATATAAATTATTATATTGCCATGAAAATAGGAATACTCAGAAGGAGTTTCTGAATTTTGGAGGGATCAGATAGGAAGATAAATGTTTCATTTATTTTTACAAAAGTAAAATTTTTACAAAAGTAAAAATAATCTATGAAATTATCATGAGTTATAGTTTAAGAAAGATGAAGAAAGTCCTTTAAAGAAAACACTCAAGAACCAGCAATGTTCTAAAAAATAACCATAAAAATTATCATCATTTTTATTATTTAATTCAATTCCATTTAATTGATTTTTTTTACTTGGATTAGCAGTTTTATGAACCTGTCACCTTTTCCAGTGGTATAATCTGAAAGTTAACTAAGCAATGCCATTGGAAGCCTATACCCCAGAACACCTGGCATAGTCCTTTCCATGGGATCTCTGGGACAATTACTTTTTAATTGAAAATGAAGCACTTGGACCTGTAAGCCAGAGCTGTGTCAGGAAGAGTCAAAATTAAAAAAAAAAAAAAAAAAAAGAAAAATCTGTGTATGATAAAAGGCCTAAAATGACTGTGGTTAAAAATCTAATGAGAGTTTATTATATAAATGATTTAACTAACAGAAGAATTTGGTTAATTCTGTGGCACATCACTGAAATAATAACTAGAATTATGACTGACAACATTATACCACTATATATCATGGACAATAAGTGTATTGGTAAATTTCTATGAAATTCTTATAATTTCAGAAATAGTTACATTATTAATATTTATCCATACAAATATAACCCGGGAAAGATTAAATATAACTTCTTATTTGACAATACTTCCCATGTAATTTAGTATAACAAAAAAAAACTAAATATTTTTATAAGGTGAAAGAATAAATCCTTTGAAACTTTTCTGGAGCCCTTTGGGAAATCTGAAGGTCAATCCAAGATCAAGATTTTATTTAGAATTTGATGTTGAAAAGCTGAGGAAAAATGTCAAAAGATCTGAACATTTGATGAAATAAGATCATAAATCACTATGAAATAAGACTTACATTCTCTTAAAAAGAGATCATACAGGGGGGCGGAGGTAAGATGGCCGACTGGACCTAGCTTTCCACAGTGGCTCCCGTCCAGAAGGAGATTTAAAGGACAGAAGTTTAGTAAGTAAGCCGATGGTTTGGAGCTGAGCCAATAAAGAAGGTTGAAGAACACATATCAACCCTGCTAAGGCAAACTGCAACCACAAGGAAACAAAAAATAGGTACAAAATCCATCGCCAAGAGGATGGGAGTCCCATCCCCCATAAGAACAGCTTGCTGTATACTCTATACAAACAAGTGAGCAGAGTTAAGATCCCCTTCTATTTTATCCCACGGGAGAGACCCTCTACAAACCGGAACTCCTTCCCTAGAGAGGACTTACGAATGTGCCATGGCACTCTCCCACCAGCCATAAAATTGTATAAAACTATATATATTCTCTACCTGCAATTCTGAACTCCCAGCACTCCCCTCCAATCTCACTCCAAGGTCTGGAAGCCTGTGCCCCATGGAGGCCAAATTCTTGGGCATTTTCTCCAAAGACACAGGGCATGGGCTGTTGCTGGTCTGTGCTGATCCTGCAGCAAGGGACTAAGGAGAAGACAATGAACTGAGGTTGAGGGAACCCTACGGGAGAAGGGGAGTCAGTGCGCTGGCATAGAGTAGCAGCAGTGACAACAAGAACAATAGGGATCACATCCCTGGGGATATTTTAAAGAGACACTCCCTGACTCACTGGGCACCTGGGCATCTTCTCTGGTGGCAGCCACTGGCAGAACAGATCTGGGATGGAAACACAGGCCCCGTGAGTAAAGGATATGCCTGAGGCGGTACCTGCCTGGATGAGGTGCAGTGGGGATGCACACAGAGACAGTATACTCCCAGGGAAGAGCTGAGCCAGGACTGGTTTAGTGAGCCTAAGACGCACCTGGCCCTCAGGGGATCACAGCTGAGACAAAGGCAGGCAGGAAGAGGCAGAAACTGAAAGCTGAGTAGGAGCTCTAGCTGCGCCTACCCCAATACAGACTGCAGCTGAGACAGACATGGCAGCTCCAAGCAGCGGCACAGACCAGGGCTGAGTCGCAGTTTCTGTGAACTGAAACAGCATCTGATCCACAGGGGAATATAGCTGGGACAAAAACAAATTCTGCGAAGTTGTTCTGTTCTATCAGCAACATCAATCTGGGGCAGGGCTGGAACTGAGTGAACCACCCCAGCCTCCATTAAGCACTGGAGGTTGTCAGGCCTCGGCTCCCCCTGCCGGATGGTGGAAGACTGGGGAGGCCTGGCTGAGGAGACATAAATCTCTCTGTGACTCAGGCAGGTGCAATCCCCTGGAGCATCTGCTCATGGGTGGGAACTGGGTCACAGCCCTGTGGGGGTACCAGTGACTGGGTGTGACAGAGGTACAAGGTGGGGAAGAAAGCATCAACCTTCCCAGACTAATCCACTTGCTGGGTGGGTCCTTTTGACCTCACAGAGCACCGGAGCATGTCATACTTGACCTGCCAGCAGGCCCCTGCTATCTAGTTGCTAGAGACCTTTTGAACTCTCCCACCTGAGACCGGTGCTGACTGGGAAAATTGATTTGGACCTCTTGAACTGGGCCAATCACCAGAGGACTATCCAAAGTAGTACCCTGGGTGTGTGGTTGTGGGAACATTTGATTTTCCTTTTCTAGTTATTTCCCTTAGGGGACTTAATTACTGGTATTTTTCCACAGTGGAGATTTCAACCCAGAGTAGCTGATTCACTAGGGTAGGACAGAGACCAGCTGAAATAAGACAGAGCCACTAAGCCCCACCACACCAAGTAAGTCCCTAGTGTCTCAGGCCATAGCACCATACAGGTCTTTTGCAAAGCTCTAGGGGAAAAGGAACAGACATCAATCCCAGCTCTTGGGCAAAGGGCTGGTTAATAACTACTCCAGGAGCCCCCCAACCCAACTTCACCTTATCTGCTCATCTAGCCAAATGGTATAAAATAAGTATGGGGCAGAATCAGTGGAAAAACTCCAGGAACATGAATAATCAGAGCAGATCAATTCCCCCAAAGAACGATATAAAGGATACAACTGAAGATCCCATTCATGGGTGAGATGTCAGAAACAATTGACATGATGTTCAGATACAACTGAAGACCCCATTCAATGGCTGAGATGTCAGAAATCGAATTCAGAATCTAGATTGCAAATAAGATTAAAAGTTGGAATTAGAAATTCAAGGAGCATTTCAAAAGTTGTCTCGAGAATTCAATGAATGCAAAGACAAAATTACCAAAAATTGTGGCACATTGAGACAAGAAGTTGCAGCCCTCAAAGGTCTGAGAACTACAGTAGAATCCCTCAGTAACAGAATGGAGCAAGCAAAAGAAAGGATTTCTGACACTGAAGACAAAGCTTTGGCATGCTCCCAAACTCTCAAAGAGGAAGAGAAATGGAGAGTAAAAATGAATCACTCTCTCAGAGAGCTCCGGGATAATTTGAGGAAAACTAATATTTGCCTTACAAGAATCCCTGAAGACAATGAAGTGGCTTTGCAAGGCACAGAAGCTCTTCTTCATGATATTATGAAGGAGAACTTTCCAGACATGCCAAGAGGTTCTGAAATTCAGACAGCAGACAGTTTCAGAACTCCAGCATGACTCAACCCAAATAAGATGTCACCTAGGCACATGATAATTAACTTTGCCAAAGTTAAAATGAAGGATAAAATTCTGCAAGCAGCCAGACATAAGAAAAACAAGGGGAAGAATATTAAAATGATGGAGATCTCTCTGCTGAAACCTTTCAAGCTAGAACAGGGTGGTCATTGACTTTTAATCTCCTAAAACAAAATAATTTTCAACCAAGAATCCTGTATCCAGCTAAATCGAGTTTCATTTATGATGGAGAAAGTAAATACTTTAATGACATTCACATATTGAGTAAATTTGCCATAACTAAACTAACACTCCAGGATATTCTCAGACCTACCCTCCATAATCAACAGCACAAACCTCCACCACAAAAGTAAACTCACTCAGAAACTTTTGATCAAATTCCAACTTCCACAGGTGTGAAAGGATTAAAACTGCCAACTGGACTTTTGAAAAACGTGATACCTAAAATTCTACCTGGCTTATCAATATTTACAATTAATGTGAATGGCTTAAATTGTCCTCTAAAGAGGCACTGGTTGGCTGATTAGATACAAAAACTCAGGCCAGATAACTGCTGTATACAAGAATCTCATTTTACCTTAAAAGATAAATATAGACTCGGGTTGAAGGAATGGTCATCTATATTTCAGGCAAATGGAAAGCATAAAAAACCATTAAAAAGTTGCAATTTTATTTGCAGATACAATAAGCTTTGAACCAACAAAAGTAAGGAAAGATAAAAATAGTCACTTCATATTTGTTAAGGGTAACACTCAACATGATGACATTTCTATTATTAACATTTATGCACCCAACAAGAAGGCACCTCAATTTATAAGACAGACTCTAACAGACATGAGCAACTTGATTTCCTCCAGCAACATAATAGTCAGAGATTTTAACACTCCCTTGGCATTGTTGGATAGATCCTCCAAAAGGAAGCCAAGCAAAGAAATTTTAGACTTAAACTTAACCATTCAACAGCTGGATTTAACAGACAGCTACAGAATATTTTGTCCCCACAAAACTGAATACACATTCTTCTCATCAGCGTATCAATGCTTCAAAATTGATTACATCTTAGGTCACAAGTCTAACCTCAGCAAATTTAAAAGAATACAAATTATTCCTTGCATCTTCTCAGACCATTGTGAAATAAAAGTTGAACTCCATAACAAAAGGAATCTGCATATACTCTTACAAAAACATGGAAACTAAATAACCTTATGCTGAGTAACAGCTGGGTCATAGATAAGATTAAAAAGTAAATTACCAAATTTTTGAGAAAAAATGACAATGAAGACACGAATTATCAGAACCTTTGGGATACCGCAAAGGCAGTCCTAAGAGGGAAATTTAAGATATTTAGAACTGTGAGCCTTCCTCAAGAGAACAGAAAGAGAGGAAGTTAACAACTTTATGGGACATCTCAAGCAACTGGAAAAGGAAGAACATTGCAATCTCAACCCCATCAGAAGAAAAGAAATAACCAAAATTAGAGCAGAATTAAATGAAATTGAAAATAAAAGGATTATACAACAGCTCAATAAATCAAAAAGTTGATTTTCTGAAAAGGTCAATAAAATAGATAGATCTTTGGCTAACCTAACCAGGAAAAAAAGAGTAAAATCTCTAATTTCATCAATCAGAAATGGTAAAGATGAAATAACAACAGACTCCTCAGAAATTCAAAAAATTCTTGATGAAAATTACAAGATAATTTATTCTCAGAAATACAAAAATCTGAAGGAAATAGACCAATATTTGGAAGCACGCCACCTTCTTAGCCTTAGCCTGAATGAAGTGGAAATATTGAACAGGCCTATATCAAGTTCTGAAATAGCATCAACTATACAAAAACAGTCTAAAAAAAAACAGCCCAGGACCAGATGGCTTCACATCAGAATTCTACCAAAACTTTAAAGAGGAACTAGTACATATATTACTAAACCTTTTTCAAAATATAAAAAAAGGAGTACTACCCAATACATTCTATGAAGTAAACATCACCGTGATCCCCAAACCAGGAAAAGACCCAACAAAAAAGAAAATGATAGACCAATATCACTAATGAATATAGATGCAAAAATATTCAACAAAATCAAGAACCAGGCAAAGTTGCCCATTGTCTCCACTGCTTTTTAACATTGTAATGAAAGTTTTAGCCATCGCAATTTGGCAAGAAAAGCCAATCAAGGGTATCCTAATAGGGTCAGACGAGATCGAACTTTCGCTCTTTACAGATGATGTGATTATATATCTCGAAAACATCAGTGATTCTTCTACAGGACTCTTAGAAGTGATCAAGGAATACAGCAGTGTCTCAGGTTACAAAATCAACACTCATAAATCGGTAGCCTTTATATATACCAACAATAGTCAAGTTGAAAAAACAGTCACAGACTCTGTCCATTCACATAGTGCCAAAGAAGATGAAATATTTAGGAGTTTACCTAACAAAGGACATGAAAGATCTCTATAAAGAGAACTATAAAACTCTAAGAAAAGAAATAGCTGAAGATGTTAACAAATGGAAAAACATACCATGCTCATGGCTGGGAAGACTCAACATCTTTAAAATGTCCATACTACCCAAAGCAATATAGAATTTTAATGCAATCTCTATTGAAGCTCCACTGTCATACTTTAGAGATCTCAAAAAAATAATACTTTGTTTTATATGACATCAGAAAAAACCTCGAATACCCAAGACATTACTCAGAAATAAAAACAAAGCAGGAAGAATCACACGACCAGAACTCAGACTATACTATAAATCGATAGTGATCAAAACAGCATGGTACTAGAACAAAAACAGAGAGATAGATGTATAGAACAGAATAGAGAACCAAAAGATGAACCCAGCTACTTACTGTTATTTGACCTTTGACAAGCCAATTACAAACATTCAGTGGGGTGCTGGGTGAACTGGCTGGCGACCTGTAGAAGACTGAAACTAGACTCATACCTTTTACCATTAACTAAGGTAGATCTCACTGGATTAAACATTTAAATCTATGAAACTATAAAAATATTAGAAGAAAGTGCATGTAAAACACTTGAAAAAATTGGCCTGGCCAAATATTTTATGAGGAGGAGCCCCTGGGCAATTGAAGCAACAACCAAAAATACATTACTGGGACCTAATCAAACCAAAAAGCTTCTGCACAGCCAAGCATGGTAAGTAAAGCAAGCAAACAGCTCTCAGACTGGGAGAAGATATTTGCAGGTTATGTCTCTGACAAAGGTTTAATAACCTGAATCCACCGAGAACTCAAATATATTAGCAAGAAAAGAACAAGTGATTCCATCTCAGGTTGGGCAAGGGACTTGAAGAGAAACTTCTCTAAAGATGACAGGTACATGGCCTACAGACCATGAAAAAAAGCTCATCACCCTTAATCATCAGATAAATGCAAATCAAAACTACTTTGAGATATCATCTAACTCCAGTAAGATTAGCCCACATCACAAAATCCCAAAACCAGAGATGTTGGCATGGATGTGAAGAAAAGGGAACACTTTTACAATGCTGGTGAGAATACAAACTAATACATTCCTTTTGGAAAGATGTTTGGAGAACACTTAGGGATCTAAAAATAGACCTGCCATTCAATCCTACAATTCCTCTACTAGGTATATATCCAGAAGACCAAAAATAACACTGTAACAATGGTATTTGTAACAGTATGTTTATTGCAGCCCAATTCATAATTGTTAAGTCATGGAAGAAGCCCAAGTGCCCATCGACCCACAAATGGATTAATAAATTGTGGTATATGTACACCATGGAATATTACGCAGCCTTAAAAAGATGGAGACTTGGGGAGGATTAAAGATGGCGGCCGAGTAATAGCTTCGGTGCAACTGGGCACAGCGAGTCTGGGGAGACAGGACTCCAGGCCTCTCTGACTGGTGGGATCTTCCTATGATCATCCCTTTGAGGAGACAGGGAGCCAGCAAGGGACTTCTGGACCCCAAGAGGAGGACAAAAACAGTGGAGAACTGGCAAGTGATTGTGTGTGTTCGATCGACCTAATCAACCCAGCAACCGTGAATACAAGCAGCAGTGAGACTGCAAACCAGCAGGGACTTACCTGTGAACTGTTTTGGTGTTCTTGGACTTGGCACTCAGTTGAACTGCCTTGGGGAGAGCTTGAGCAGGAGTGTGGAGAACGTTGGGCATTGTCTGGGGCTCAGGAAGCTAGGCTCAGGAAGCCATTGGGAAAGAACTGCCCCGGTAAGCTCCACCCTCAGGGTCCCAGAGCAAGAATAGGGGGGCAAAGTAACCTAATTACTGGGCAGCCTAAAGGCAGGGAGTAAGCTGCCTTACAGCCTTAATCCTTAGGGGCAGAGGGAGACGGTTTTGGCACACTGGAGCCTTGGGCTGTTGTCCTGGGTAGAGTGCCGTGACGTCACAGCTCATAGCAACCTCAAACTCCTAGGCTTGGCACCGCCCAGACCTCCATAAGAGCTGTGCAGCGACCCTCAACCGGTGACATGCACCCACCAAGCCTCCGCATTCCCTGACTAGGAACTGCGGGAGCCACGCAACCCTGCGTCTTCCCTCCTGTGTCCTCCCAGCCTCCACACTAGCCCGCTCATCTGGCCAGAAACTCTGGTAGCTGTGTGCCCTCTGGAGCCCTCCCTGCCTCTGCGCAGAGCCCTTCTCCTGTCCAGAGACTGCTGGAGCCTTGGATTCTCTGTGCCAAAGTCACTGGGCACCAGGTACTCCCAAAACCGTGCGCACCACCCCCAGTCCTGTTGCTGGATCCGGGTGTGTCACACACCTGAGCTGCTTAGACAACCAGAACTACCTAGCTAGAGCATCCCCAGAGTAACTACACAGGGTCACTCCCTACAAAAATCCAGCAACAATAGAGTGAACCCCCTGGGGTCTAATCTTGGAGAGACACCTCCCCAACTCTGAGGATGGCCAGAGGCAACGGTGAAAAACAATCATGAGGTGAAATCAACAGAAAAACACTGGCAATATGAATAATCAGAGTAGATCAACTCCCCTAAGGATCAATGGGGCAGAAACAACACAAGACCCCATGAACAAACAAATAGCTGAGACATCAGAAATTGAATTCAGGATCTGGATAGCAAACAAGATCGAATTAGAATTCCAAAAGTTATCTCAAGA
>CAUYPK010028639.1:0-50742 GCA_963574355.1 Loris lydekkerianus | reverse complement strand
TGAAGGATAGGTCTGAGAATATCCTGAAGAGCTGATTTGGTTATGGCAAATTTCTTCAACATATGAATGTCATTAAAGTATTTAATTTCTCCATCATAAATGAAACTCAGTTTAGCTGGATACAGGATCCAGGGTCAAAAGTTATTTTATTTTAGGAGATTAAATGTCAATGACCACCCTCTTCTGGCTTGTAAAGTTTCAGCAGAGAGATCAGCAGTCATTCTAATATTCTTCCCTTTGTAGGTAATGGATTTCTTACATCTGGCTGTTTTCAGAATTTTCTCCTTTATATTAACTTTAGTGAAGTTAATTATGATATGCTTGGGGGATGTCTTATTCGGATTGAATTTTGCTGGGGTTCTGAAACTGTCTGGTATCTGAATTTCAGAATTTCTTGGCATGTCTGGAAAATTCTCTTACATAATTTCATGGAGAAATTATCTGTGCCTTGCAAGGCCACATCATCTGTTTCAGGGATTCCAATGAGGCGCATATTAGCTTTCTTCGAATTATCCCAGAGCTCTCTAAGAGAATGATCCTTTTTTGTTCTCCATTTCTCTTCATCTTTGAGAGTTTGAGAGTGTTCAAAAGCTTTGTCTTCAATGTCAGAGATCTTTTCTTCTTTTTGTTCCACTCTGTTACTGAGGGATTCTACTGTATTTTTCAGATCTTTGAGGGCTGCAAATTATTGCTTCAGTGCATCAAAATCTTTGGTGGTTTTGTCTTTAAATTCATTAAATTCTTGAGACAACTTTGAATTTCTCCTCAAATTTCTAATTCCAACTTTTGAATTGCTCCTTGAATTTCTAATTCTGACTTTTTAATTGCTCTTTGAATTTCTAATTTCAAATTTTCCTTCATTCTATTAGTCTTTGTTTGCAATCCAAATTCTGAATTTGATTTCTGACATCTCAGCCAGCTGTTTATCAGCCAGTTACATCTTCCATATCTTTCCTTGGGGATGTTGATCTATTCTTGTTATTCATGTTACCAGACTTTTTCCGCTGATTCCACCCCATGATTATTTTACACTGTTTGACTTTTCCCCTGGAGCTTTTTCGAGGACTCGTACAGTGCTATCGCCTGAGAAACTATGGACCTGTTTGGTGTGGTCGGCCTATGTGGTTCTGTCTTGTTTTCAGTTGGTCTCTGTCTGACCCTAGTGAAACAGTTACTATGGGTTGAAGTCTCTGTGTGCTTTGAACTTCTTTTTTTCTTTTTTTATTGTTTGGGATTTATTGAGGGTACAAAGAATTAGGTTACACTGATTGCAGTTGTTAGGTAAAGTCCCTCTTGTAATTGTGTCCCATCCCTAAGAGGGGTGCCATACACTGTCAGCCTGTGATTTTTCATTATTCTTTCTATATATTCTAAAATTTAGGTTTGGCTTTGCATTTTTTTATGTTATCCATTTTTAATTTATACAAATTCTAGAAAAGTTATGGTTATTTGCAACAGACTATATGTGAGTCTTTCTCCTTGGTTTTACTAAAAGTGTAGTTTGTTGTTTATTATTGTTTTTCCTTTCAGATGGTTTCCTGAAGTAGAAAGGGAAACGTCTAAATTACATAGCCCTTGTTATAGTTAGTTTCTCATAGCTAATATTTACTGGACATAATATATTCTGAGAATTTTCAAAGCATTTTATGTGGACTAATGCAAGCTTTATAACAATCCTATTTGGTAGGTATTATTACCTCCAGCTTTTAGATAGAAAATAACTTTCTAAAGATCTCATAGCTAATAGGTAAAGCCTAATATTTATGTCTTTTTTTTTTTTTTTTTTGGCGGTTTTTGGCCAGGGCTGGGTTTGAACCTGCTACCCCTGGCATATGGGGCCAGTGCCCTACTCCTTTGAGCCACAGCTGCTGCCCCATAATATTTCTTTTAAAAGCCTTTAGTTAAAGAGTTTGGTTCCCAGGGGAAGGAGAGAAATGTAAGGTCATCTTTTGTTTTGGTGGGTGAAGCAAGCACAAGGTGGACTTTTCAATAACTGGTTGTTCAGAGTGGCTTGTGCTGGAAACATTTTAGTAAGTTTGACTTGTAATTCTTTCTGGCTCCTATGGATGAGGACTCACCTTGAAAAACAAAACAGCACCCAGATTGGGACATTTGAAACAAAAGAGTAGTTTCCCATGTGCATCTGCCAGTATTCCTTTGAGAAAACATTTCCTCTGGTGCAGAAAAAGTGGTTACAGCAGCCATCAAATTGGGAAGTCTTTTGGTTGAATTAGTTAACCAAACATTCATCCGTTGAAAGAGATGTCATGCACTTTGTTATGTGCTCGATATTCTTTAAAAAGTTTGAGTTTGATTTTCTATAAGTGTAATAACTTCTTTATTCTGTATTAAGAGCAGTGTTTTGTGATAGTTCTAACAATCTTCACTTGCATCTTTATGTTATATTGAAGACTTTGGTGGGAAGCTAAGACTGAATATAACTAGACTTTTTCCCTCTGGTTTTTGATTTACCACTTACCCCATCCATAGATTTCCCAATCAGATAATTTTTCAAGGTTAATAAATAATAATTTATCAGTCTTTTAAAACTCTCTAAAATATTAAAACGTGCTATCATAAAAGGTCAATACTAAAATAGAAGTAACACAAGAGGGTTCTTTAATTTCAAGAAAATGTTTTTAAGGATCCATAGGTTTACACTGAGATACACATAAAATTCCAGTTGAGTGGGAACTCATTGTGAAGACTGGAACTAACACTCTGCAAAGTCAAAGCTCAACTGAACAAAAATGTATAAGAAATAAATATTTCCTCTATTATTGTTCAAGCATGCATTTGAAGATACCGTCAAAAATACATATGCTACAAAAGAATTTAAAAGGACTCGAGAGGAAGATGTTATTTAAAAAATATTTTTAGAATGTCAGGTTTTCATATTAATACTTAGGAAAGATTTTCACTTCCAAAATTGAAGAAAAACAAAAACACATGTATGCCATATACATGTGTCCATTGTGTTATATTCACTTTATATATATTTTTAATTATAAAATTTAAATAAATTGACTTTAAAAAATGACTGTGACCGCTAAGATAGATTCAAAAAGTGAGATTATTTGTTATGCTGATGATGCACAACACAGTGGGTATGACTGAAGAAATGGCGGCCTTTTAAAAATTGTTGATTGGCAGTATCACTTTCTACCAGCAGAGGGAGCGCTAACTCTACGGCAATAAATTAGTTGTAGTTTGTGCAAAAGTGTGAAAAAGTTGCTCTCAAATATTGCAACTATGTCTAGAAAACAGCAATAGACAGTTGATGGATGGATAAAAGTGATGAATAATAAGACTAATTTTGGCTATATAAGCCTTCAACAAAGGTTACTGGTAGGATGTACTACAGGGTTTTATTCTTTTACAAAATACCAGTTTAGTAAAATGAACATCACATAAAAGGTATTACAGCATATTTAGCATTTAAGTCTAAATCGTAAAATGAAGTTTTTGCTTTATTTTTATTGAGCTATTTTTCCGAGAGCTGTTAAATTTAAATATACAATCAATTAAATATATTGTGATAAATATGAAATAAAGTTTGGGCTCTTTTCAGATTGAAACTTTAGAATTTTAGAAAATTAATTTCTATTGTTAAGATACTGGTGCTATTTCTGAATGAATATGAAAAATTCATATATTGAGAACTAATACCCAATGAGATAGTGTTCAGTAAATGATTAAGTCACGAGGGCTCTGCTCTTGTGAATGAGATTAGTGCCCTTTAAAAGAGGTTGAAGGGAGTGCCCTACATCCTTCCACTGTGTGAGGGGGAAGTGAGAAGGTGCCACCTATGACAAATAGGCCTTTGCCAGATACCAAATTCTACTGTCACCTTGATTCTGATTTCCTATCCTCCAGAACTGTGAGTAATACATTTCTTTTGCTCATAAACTTCTCATATATTTTGTTACAGCAACAGGAATAGATTTAGATACCCAGGTTACATATTTCAACTCAGATTTAATCTACCCAAATTTGCCCACACAACCGCTTGGCAATGCACTCATAAATCAAATGTTCTTTTAATGATTTTTTTAAAATTTCAGATTAATATGAGGGTACACACACTTAGGTTACCTGGTTTGCATTTGTCAGATTAAAGTCCTAGTTGTAGTTGTGTCTTTCACCCAAGAAGTGACCTGTGCTTTGTACCCATTGGGTGGGAATTTATGGTTCCCCTTCCCTCCATCTTCCCTATTAGAATTTGAGTTTTTTCTCTCATGTGTGCTTATAGTTGTTAATCTACTAGCTTCAATTTAGTACTGAGTACATGTGATGCTTGTTTTTCCATCCTTGTGATACTTTGCCTAGGAGAATGTACCACAAATCCAAGTTGTTACAAAAGGAATAAAATCTTAACATTTTTGTGGCTGAATATTATTCCATGGTATACATATACAACAGTTTTTTAACCCATTCTTGGGTTGAAGAGCACTTGTTTGTGTCCACATCTTTGCAATCGTGAATTGAGCTGCTATAAACATTCAACCACAAATGTTCTTATGGTAAAATGACTCTTTTTCTTTTGGCTAGTTACCAAGTAATGGGATTGCAAGATCCAGGATTATTTTTTTAACCAATATTTGAGGTACACATAATTGGATTAACTATACTATTCATTGCATAATTATCATTGGCCTCTACATGAATGCGCCCCTTTTGAGAATTCTCATAATCCAACACTAGAGCTAAATCACCAGTAACATTCACTTTCCCTCTGCTTTTCCCTTGCCTCACCTATACATAGTGGCAGTACCCTAAATTCCGTGCTTAAATTTGTCTTTTTTCAAATAGTATTTTAAACTATCTATATGTACACACACACACACATATATATATATATGTCTAAACAAAGGTTAGATTAAGTTCTTGAACTTTATAAGAGTAATTCTTGATTTGCCTTTTTAGCTCAACATTATTAAGATTCATCTATATTGATGAAGATATTTATAATTCATTGATTTTCACATAATATCCCATGAAGTGTATGTACCACAATATGTTTACACATTCTCCTATCTCTGGGCATTTGTATTGTGTCCATTCTGGGGATGACAAGTGCTGCTGTGACTGTGCTTGTGTATGTCTCCATTGTACATATGTAAACATTTCTCTTGCTGAGTTGTAGAGTATAAGAATCATTAATTTGCTCTCCTAGCATAATTGTATAAGTAAATTTCTTGAAGTACTTCTCCAAAACTTGATCTCATTAGGCTTCCTAATTTTTACCAATAGAATGAGTTTAAATGGCCCTGATTTGCATTTCTGTGATTGCTTTGAAAATCTCATCTTATTTATTGACTATAAATAGGCACTCTTCTATGAAATGCTTATGTCTTTCAATTGATTATTGGGTTGGTTTTTCTCTAATTGATTTGTAGGAGCCCTTTCATATATTCTTGTGTTAATTCCTTGATGGTCCCGTGTATTAAAAATAAAATAAAATTGAAAGGCTATTAGTCTGAGAAGGCTTCAGCATATTGAGTTCCTACATAAGCAAACCCAAGCCCAGTGTAAACAATAAAATTAAATTCATGCTTAATAGTTAGAAACTAAACCTTTAACTAGGAACTTAACTAATCAGAAACCACCAACTGACCTTTTGGGAAGGACTTCCACTTTAACCAGGCATTTTGTTTTCTTTTTGTCCAGCTTCTTGGCCCACTTCGTAAGTTTCCTTGGACCCTCAGTGGAGGGCAGAATTGCTTTCCGTCTAACGATGCCTTATTTATGAACCATGAGTATTCAAATAAAAGTGTTAAAATTTTAACATGTCCAAGTCTATCCTTTAACAGAAATACTTTGCCAACTTATACCCTGTCTTTGGTCATTTTACTTTAAGGTCTCTGAATAAATCAGAGCTCCTCATTTTAATTTGGTCAAATTTGTATTCTTTTATTATGTAGTGCTTTTTACATATTAAGAAATTTTCCAACTTATGCATGAAAAGTTAATCGCCTACATTTTCTACTAATATTTTAAGGTTTTGCTCTTATTTAAGTCTTCCCTCCATCTGTAGATGTTTTGCATATAGTGTATATTATGGGCTAAATTGCATCCCCCTCAGATTCATATGTCAAAACCCTAATCCAGTACCTCAGCATATGCCTGTTCCTAGAGATAGATCTACAGACATAATTAAGGTTAAATAAGGTCATATGGGCCCTAATCTGGTCTGACTGCTGTCCTTGTAAAACGAAATCTGAACACACAGGGGCATCAGGAGAAACCAAATCTGCAACACCATGATCTTAGACTTATAGCCTCCAGAATTGAGAAAATTTCTGTTGTTAAGACACCCAGTCTGTGGTGTTCTGTAATGACAGCCCTAGCAAATGACAATGGTGTGAGAGGCGGATTTCATTTTTTTATGTGGAAAAGCAGTTTGATTCTGACTCCATTTACTGAATAGTCCCTCCCCTCCTTGTTAATCTATCACATCTCTTCTATCATGTATCAAAGTTCCATAGTTATATGGATCTACCTCTAGGTTCTTTATTCAATCCCTCTGGTTTCCTATCTCTGTGAGAGGACCAACCAAACTTTCCTAATTGCTTTCTTAATTCCTGTATCTTCATGGTAAGTCCTGACACCTCGTAGACTGTCCCCCTTTCATTCTTTAAAGTGACTCTGCTATTTTTTGGTACTCTACACAATTTCATATAATTTTTACAACCAGCTTGTAAAGTTTCACAAAAAATCCTATTAATATTTCAATTGCATCAGCATGAAATTTATAGATGCACAGAGAAATATTTTGAAAAGATTTAGAACCAAAAGTACATTTATTTCCTTTTTTGTTCCATGTACTGCAATTTTGGTTCTGGCCACATGATGGTACCACAACCCAAATAATCATATTTTCACGGTTGGAAAGAAGACACCATAAGACTTAATTAAGCAGTGTTACATGGATGGAGCTGGAACATATTCTTCTTAGTAAAGTATCTCAAGAATAGAAGAAAAAGTATCCAATGTACTCAGCCCTACTATGAAACTCATTTATGGCTTTCATATGAAAGCTATAACCCAGTTATAACCTAAGAACACGGGGAATGGGGAGAGGGAGGGGAGGGAAGAGGAAGAGGGAGTGGAGGGAGAAGGAAGGATGGGTGGACGGAGGGTGATTGGTGGGATTACACCTGTGGTGCATTTTACAAGGGTAACTTAGTAAATGTAGAATATAAATGTCTTAACACAATAACTAAGAAAATGCCAGGAAGGCTATTTAACCAGTGTGATGAAAATATGTCAAATGGTATATAAAACCAGTGTAGTGCCCCATGATAGCATTAATGTACACAGCTATGATTTAATAAAAAAAAAAATTTAAAACAAGAAAAAAGAAGACTTAAGCAGTGTTACTACTTTATCAAATGTCTGCATGTTCTGGAAGACAAACCTGAATTTCATATGGAATGTTCAATAGTTTATTACATATAAAAGTCTATTTGGTAAAAACATAAACCATATTACATGATAATCAAATAATTGGAATAAAACATCAGGACAACCTGTTCTTCAGTCTTTTTATTTTAGGCCATAAACAAATGCACATATATAATTATATATATCATATATGTATACATTTATCTACTAATAAAATAAAAGACATGATGTATAAAACTAGCTCTGGGAAATTCAGGCAATATTTTCCAAACTGACAAGCTCTCTGTGGTGAATAGATTTGCACAAATCTGGGAAGCAAAGGTCACTGGATTTATGAATAAAGGGGAGAATTATATAATTTTTAATTTCCACCCTCAGCACCACTCCTTAGTAGAGCCCTGAAAATCCTGGGGCTAAAGTCTACCCTTACTTAGTAGAAACATGCCTGGGCTTGCCCTGAACTCTTTAATGAGTCAACACCCCTCCCCCCCAGAGACAGAAAACACTTTCCCTTTCTGTAATGACATGCAGCCTCCTTTCTGTATTATGTTGGAAGTAGACTTTGTAAATGTTTGATGAATTGATACCACACATCCCTAAATTTGATAGTGGACTACAGCAACACCTTTTCTAAGTACCATCCAGAGGTTCATTAATCTGATATTATAAATATCTCTGAAATTTAATATCAAAAATCCATTTACCATACCCTATTAACTTAGATAAAAAGATTCAAGTATGATGCTAACTAATATAACTTGGATGATCTACTAAAACATATAGAGTGAACAGTTACTGAAATTCTCCAAGCCTCAGTTTTCTCATCTGTTAAGTTTGATAATAATGTAGAAGACCAGAAAAGGGTACCCCAAATATGGCTCTGCATTAAGGATTATTTTTGTGAAGCAGCAGACACAGTTCAGAAAATCTGAAAATGGCATATTACCTTTTTGAAAGGAAAAACAGTAGTTACTAAAAGAAAAAAACAAAACTCCATTTGTCAGACTATCTCTTCTGTACCAAGAGGAAAAGGAAGACTCTAAATCTTCAGGGTTTCTCATCAAGGGAGAAATACAAACCTTACCTATTTACCATACTTTTCCTGGTTACCTTTCCTTAGCTTGCCTTCTCTACACTTTGGGGGGAGGGAGGAGGGCGTAGCTGAAAATACCATTTAAGCCCCAATTCTAAGTTACTCAATTTTCCTGGTATTGTCCATGCACATATTAGACACACATGTTAATAAATTTGTTTTCCACTTGTTAATTTGCCTGGTTACAGAGACCCAGGCCCAAATTTAGAAGCGTAGAAAATTATTTTTCCTCCCTACATAACAGTATTTACCACTCACAATTGTTGTAAGATTAAATAAGACAGTTAACTGAACAGCGCTCAATAAATGTTATACACTATTGTAATTCGAGCAAGAAAAAAATTGTGCTCCCAGGTTAGTAAAACCGCACAGTAAAATGTAGGAGTAGGAAACTAAGCCATGTGTTAGCACACTTGCATATACGCCCATTTTACCAATGCCCCCTCTCCATTGGATCAACTCTCCCAGCACCAGCGCATCTAATAAGACTTGTGAACAGACGGATTCTATAGTAGTCATAGGTGACTTAGACTGCAAAATCGCAACTGGCATTGGTTTTACCACCACTGTCAAGAGGGCCCACATTGTTCACCACGGCCTCCTCGCAGACCTCTAACCGCAATTCTGCGACCGTCCACGAGATGACGCGCTTGCTCTCCGGTGTTGGACAACTGGACGCTTTGCCGGCTGCCGACTTGGGCCTCCGAGGTTAAGGGTCCGCCCCGGGGCAGAGGCTGGCTCTCTAGACCTAGAGTCTAGGGGGTATGGGCAGAGGCCGACGGGCCTCAGGTGGGATCCTGGCGCTGTCAGCCTGCGAGCCGGAGCCCGCCTCCTTCGGAAGCGGCAGAGGAGCTCGGACGCCTGGCCCCGGGTCCGTGGCCTTTCACCGGGCCTGGCTTCCGCGCAGTGCCCCTGCCCAAACTCGAGGGGGTCCGTAAGGGACGCCGCGCCCCCGGGCAGCAGCCCCCGACGGTTCCAGAGGGCGGGGGTGAGGACGACCCAGGGCACACTCACACCTTGACACTGGCGGCGTCAGGTGGCCGGTGGTCGGGTCATGAAGGACAGCGGGGGCTGTGGGGAGGATAGACCTGCGTTTACACCGGCGCCCAACGGGCTCGGGTCACTCCACGGCCCCGCCACCGTGCGGCGCGGGAGGGGCCAGGAGCAGGCCCTCGGGTTTCTGATTTCAACGCCGAGACTCGGAGTACTGGAAGAATGGGGTGGCAGGCGAGCGGACCGCCCCGCGTCTCTGCCGGCCTCTGGGTGGCTGCAAGCGCTCCCAGCCGCGGCTCTCGGGAGCAGGAGCCGAGCCAGCCCGGGCCTGCCTCTCGTCTGACCCTACGCGCTCGGGCCGCCGGGGGGCGGGGCGTGTGTCGTGACGTCACATTCGCTCTCGGGTCTCCGCCCCTTTCTCGTCGGCCGTATATAAGGCTTCGGCGAGCGTTCTCACTCGCACAAGTGGAGTGGGGAGTCGGGAGTCGGGCGCAGTTTGGAGGCAGAGGCGAAGGCTCGAGGGCTAGGGCCGGCTGGGACGTGTGTCCGCGCCTCGGAGGTGGCAGCAGGCAGTGCCAGGTGCCGCGGAGACGATGGAACTCTTGCGGACTATCACCTACCAGCCAGCTGCCAGCACCAAGATGTGTGAACAGGCTCTGGGCAAAGCTTGCGGCGGGGATTCTAAGAAGAAGCGGCCGCAGCAGCCCCCAGAAGAGCCGCAAGCGCCGCAGCCCCAGACACAGGTGCAGCCGGCGGCCCAGCATCACCATCACCACCACTCGCACTCGGGGCCCGAGATCTCGCGGATTATCGTCGACCCCACGACGGGGAAGCGCTACTGCCGGGGCAAAGTGCTGGGAAAGGTGACAAGCGGCGGGCCCGGGCTACCGGGAGGGAGGAGGGAGGACTGCCGGGGCAACCTCGAGTCCAGCGCCTGCCGCCCTTCGGTTTCTCGGGGGCCGGGTCCCGGAGCGGCGTGGGCCCCTCTTCTGCTCCCTTCCGGTTTTTGTGCGCTGAGGACTGGCTTTCCATACTTAGCCACGCATCTGTGCACCTCGCGCAGCCCCCCAAATTCATCCCGAGTCTAGACGCCAGGGCTTTCCATAGCAGACGTAGCGCTCTCCGCTTGCTCCCCGGAGAATTTTCCTGACAAGTCCCTTCAGACATTATTTTTCATCTTCCCCAGTTCAGCGCCCTTCTTAAAGCTCCCCATTGTAAAGGAAGAAGAGAAACTGTTTGAACTCCCGTTTTCAGGAATGCGTTTCCCTTTATGAAGGAGCTTTTACAAAGCAGACTGCATCCCTCCGTCCACTCTCCGTTCCTCCAATTTTCGCTTTTGTGTTTTTCTGATTTGATCGATTTATTTAAGATCTCTGCCGTCCATTTTTCTGCCTTACTCAAATTCTCTCTTGGCTCTGTTTCCTTCCAGGGTGGCTTTGCGAAATGTTACGAGATGACAGATTTGACAAATAACAAAGTCTACGCTGCAAAAATTATCCCTCACAGCAGAGTAGCTAAGCCTCATCAAAGGGAAAAGGTGTGTATGACTGTTGAGTAAAGTATGTTCTTTGTGTGCAGGGATGGCCCTTCCCTCTTAGGAAAATGTCTTGTGCATGTGTAAGGGCTCGCTTTTCAGAGGGGATGGGAGGCAAATAAGCCTTACCTTGCGTTTTCTTTTAGATTGACAAAGAAATAGAGCTTCACAGAATTCTTCACCACAAGCATGTAGTGCAGTTCTACCACTACTTTGAGGACAAAGAGAACATTTACATTCTCTTGGAATACTGCAGTCGAAGGGTAAGCCTTGACTCCTATTTCATTTGCTCCCCCCGAATTTAAAATGGTAGTCAAATAGCGTTTTGTGTGGGAGGTTAGCTGTGGCAACACTGGCAAGGCAACGTCTACTTTCATGGCTCATCCTGGATTTTGATACCTTTGTTTGACAGATTCTCTTTTCCCCTTCTCTTCATCCTAGTCCATGGCTCATATTTTGAAAGCAAGAAAGGTGTTAACAGAGCCAGAAGTCCGATACTACCTCAGGCAGATTGTGTCTGGGCTAAAGTACCTTCATGAACAAGAAATCTTGCACAGGGATCTCAAACTAGGTAAGCCCTTGATGTCACATGCTGAATTTTGTGTCAGAGAGAGATGTTCTTTTTGTCTCTCTTTGTTTCTGTGTATTAATACTCTGAATGGGGATCTAGCCTAGGCAATCTTGCCTTTGAATGTAACATACCAACAGACTGCCTCCAAAATGAACATGTGCATACTTGGTTAGAACATCTTTGCAAAAGGATTCATATTTTGTTTTATTTATTGTCTAGGGAATTTTTTTATTAATGAAGCCATGGAACTAAAAGTTGGGGACTTCGGTTTGGCAGCCAGGCTGGAACCCTTGGAACACAGAAGGAGGTAAGAGCCAGAAAAATGCATCCTGCTAGGGTTTTGTGGAGACTGGATGTCTTTATAATTCTGCAGTTAATGTTTGGAGGTCAGTTGAATGGACTATAAACCCCAACAATACCAATTTAAAGAAACACTTGTTAAGTACCTACTATGGGACCAGAAAGAACATATTATGCTTCTAAATTACTAAAGCAATCAAATAAGTCTTATCTATGTCTGCAATATATAAAAATGCCATAATGTCCCTGGTCTCAGTTGGTTAAAAACACTTTATCATGTAAGCTAAAATATAGTGTACATGTATTTAAAAAATTATCATCCATCACTTGGTCAAATGTCAATTTTTCAAATGCCAAAAGTTAAATATTTTCAAATAGAAATTCAATATAGTACTTTTAACATTTTATTTCTTGTGATGTTACATCAAGAAAATTGTTTAAACTTAATTCCAACATCTTGGTATTTTGTCTTTTCAGAACAATATGTGGTACCCCAAATTATCTCTCTCCTGAAGTCCTCAATAAACAAGGACACGGCTGTGAATCAGACATCTGGGCTTTAGGCTGTGTAATGTAAGTAAATGCACCACAGTGATTAAAAAAAATTGGATGTAGATTTAACACTGGAAAGGAATTGCTTTATGGCCATTGCTAAAGATATGTTTCCTTGCACACAGGTATACAATGTTACTAGGAAGACCCCCATTTGAAACTACGAATCTGAAAGAAACTTACAGGTGCATAAGAGAAGCAAGGTATACAATGCCGTCTTCACTGCTGGCTCCTGCCAAGCACTTAATAGCTAGCATGTTGTCCAAAAACCCAGAGGATCGTCCCAGTTTGGATGACATCATTCGACATGACTTTTTCCTGCAGGTTGGTGCACCATCTTACGTCTTTTTATTACTTGCTATTGATTGCAATTGCAATTACCTGGCAGGTTATTGAAAATCTTTTCTCATGCTTCACAGGGCTTCACTCCCGACAGACTTTCTTCTAGCTGTTGTCATACAGTTCCAGATTTCCACCTGTCAAGCCCAGCTAAGAATTTCTTTAAGAAAGCAGCTGCTGCTCTTTTTGGTGGCAAAAAAGACAAAGCAAGATATATTGACACACATAGTAAGTTATAAGGCTTCTTCCCCTTTTCTTTAAATTTGGCAAAAAAGACTTTAATATTAGCATAACTTAGCAAGTATATTTGCATACTGTTGAGCCTTGACATTTATAACACAATAAATCCACACCTTGAATTTTTGATTGATAATATTTATAAACAGTAAAACGTGCTTCTTGGGTAATTACAGTGGTAGAATACTACTCTTTGCCTTAAATGCCCATAACCTAGCTAATAAAACAAAAAGGAAAAAATGTGGCTAGCTCTGTTCCTACCTTGTTGGGAAAGACTTAATGTTTATAATCTTTTCCTTGATTTACAGATAGAGTGTCTAAAGAAGATGAAGAAATTTACAAGCTTAGGCATGATTTGAAAAAGACTTCAATAACTCAACAACCCAGCAAACACAGGACAGATGAGGTGTGTTGGGAAAGAATTAAACAGATACGAACACTGTATCATTTCTATTCTTTGTTGATTAGCACTTGGACAGTGATTATCATAGTCTAAGCATGCTGAATTTACTTAAAACTTTTTTCTAACCCTTTTAGAGGAAAGATAATGACTTTTATTTTGAAAATGCATGCATGGGTTACTGCAGTATCTTTTGTCTAGCTTGTATCTATTGCTTTTTGATAAGCTTTCTGAGTGATTGCCCCAATCTCCACATAACCTGGAATTCTCAACATTAAATGAATTTAGGGTTTGACTCATTGTGTGACTCTTCTCTCTTCTCAGGAGTTCCAGCCACCTGCCACTACAGTTGCCAGATCTGGAACACCTGCAGTAGAAAACAAACAGCAGATTGGGGATGCTATTCGAATGATAGTCAGAGGGACTCTCGGCAGTTGTAGCAGTAGCAGTGAATGTAAGTGGTTGCTAATCATATTTTAAATAATGAAACTATAAATGCCAGTGCTAAGTGCTAAGCAATTGAAGTCAATTTATTTTGAAGCTTAATTTGACATAGAGGAAGCAATATTAAAGGATTTTGAAAAAGATAAAGCATAATTCTGTGTTCTGTGTCTTTAGAATTAGTGGAAGGAAACTTGGCATCTGCAAAAGCCTGGTTTTCTTGCTAAATAGTTTATAACTATATTTCTCTTTGACTTTTCAGGCCTTGAAGACAGTACTATGGGAAGCGTTGCAGACACAGTGGCCAGGGTTCTTCGGGGATGTCTAGAAAACATGCCAGAAGCTGACTCCATTCCCAAAGAGCAGCTGAGTACATCGTTTCAGTGGGTCACCAAATGGGTCGATTACTCTAACAAGTACGGCTTTGGGTACCAGCTCTCAGACCACACTGTCGGGGTCCTTTTCAACAATGGTGCTCACATGAGCCTCCTTCCAGACAAAAAGTAAGTGTATCCAATTAATGAAATTCTGTCAGTTTCTGGTTTTGCACTAAAGAAATCTTAAAAGCAGGGACTAACTGCTTCTGTTTTTCTCTCCTCGTGCCCTATCATTCCTGTTCTTTAGAACAGTTCACTATTACGCAGAGCTTGGCCAATGCTCTGTCTTCCCAGCAACTGATGCCCCAGAGCAATTCATTAGTCAAGTGACGGTGCTGAAATACTTTTCTCATTACATGGAGGAGAACCTCATGGATGTAAGTACTGTGGCTTTAGAGTGGCGATATACTACATACTTGAATAGTATAGCCACAAACCAGTAGCAGCTACATCATTTTAAAACTTGTTAGAAGTGAAAATTCTCATGTCCTACCCTAGACATGGGAGGTGGAGCTAGGAATCCCCAAACCATACTGATATTTACATTTCAGAGGCCTTTGCTTAGAAGAATAGAATAAGCACCCCAACATCTTTCTAGGCACTAAGTCACTTTCCTAATCTCTTCCAGGGTGGAGATCTACCTAGTGTTACTGATACTCGAAGACCTCGGCTCTACCTCCTTCAGTGGCTGAAATCTGATAAGGCCCTGATGATGCTTTTCAACGATGGCACGTTTCAGGTAATTGAGCACTTTGGGAAAATGCATATTTAGGTCCTAAAAAATATAATTTTTACCTAGCTGGTTGAGTTATTGACTGAGCTTTCTTGTTTTTGAATATTAAAGAAGATCTAATATCTATGTTTATTTTTTAAGGTGAATTTCTACCATGATCATACAAAGATAATCATCTGCAGCCAAAATGAAGAATACCTTCTTACTTACATCAATGAGGACAGGATATCTACAACGTTCAGACTGACAACTCTGCTGATGTCTGGCTGTTCATTAGAATTAAAAAATCGAATGGAATATGCCCTGAACATGCTCTTACAGAGATGTAACTAAGATACTTTTTGAATGGACCCTATGGGACTCCTCTTTTCCACTGTGAGATCTACAGGGAAGCCGGAGAATGATCTAGAGCATGTTGAAGATGGACAGTGGTGGTACGAAAACAATTCCTCTGTGTCCTGCTGGATGGGATGGAACCAGACCAGGCTGAGGCATGCAGCTCTTGACTTTGGACAATCTAGTGTAAACCAGAATGCAATTTTCCTCGAGATACCTGTTTTAAAAGGCTTTTCGGACAATATTGCAGAAAGGTGCATTGACTCTTAACTTCTCTCTGTTGAGAGCGTTTCAGCCAGAGGACTCGGAACTGTGAATATACTTCCTGAAGGGGAGGGAGAAGGGAGGAAGCTCCCATGTCGTTTAAAGGCTGTAATTGGAGCAGCTTTTGGCTGCTTAACTGTGAACTATGGCCATATATAATTTTTTTTTTTTTGTTAATTTTTGCAGACACTTGTGGCTGGAAAAGTGCATTCCTTGTTAATAAACTTTTTATTTATTACAGCCCAAAGAGCAGTATTTATTATCAATTTTTTTTATGTTGACCATTTTAAACTGTTGGCAATAAAGAGTATGAAAAAGCAGCAATTTGTCTCCTGTCTTCAGTACCACGCATTACTGTATCATGACATTCCTTTGATGATGGATCCTTGGCACCGTTTGCCATGACTGAGTGTGGAAGCATACTAGAAAGGCAGATCTTTAATTTTTCTAATTAAAGTTTCTAAGAAGTCAGTCTTTAGTACTCAAAGACCAATCATAAGCCTTTGGGAGTAAATCTAGTTTAAGAAGGCCACTCTCAGCACAACCAAAATAAAGGCCTCCTTCAAAATCTAAAACCAATTTCTGTCTGGATTGTGTCCTCGAAACTCACTCAGCTTGAAACTGAAAGCCAGAGTAATCCTGTGTAAACAGACCTCAGTTATTAAGTGTCAATAGGTACAGGAAGTTTATCTTAATATGAGCAAAACTCTGAATTAGAATATGTGCACCACCTAAATGCATTACTCAGCTCCAACCTGCCTAAACACTTCAGTGCCGCTGGCAGTACTGGCACATATTTCCAGTAATGGGAAATACTTTGTAAATAAGTCATTTTATTTTCCTTCTGGTGCTTGGTAGTTTAGAAGTGGTGTGAGAACTGAGAAATGGTTTAGGACCCATCTTTTAAGCTATTAAGTCACTCCAGAGTCAAATCTAGTTTCCTCTTTCAGTGCAATCTATTCTGACATGTGTAAAGAAAAGTTGCCTGTCCTGTTACTCTAAACTTAACAGTGATCTGCATAAGATACAAATAATTTGTAGTTGTTCAGTTGTGATCCCACCAGAAGGAATATACTATCCTGTGAAAAGTGCTTTTTAGTGCCGTGGCATCACAGCTCACAGCAACCTCAAACTCTTGGGCTTATGCGATTCTCTTGCCTCAACCTCCCAAGTAGCTGGGACTACAGGTGCCTGCCATAATGCCTGGCTATTTTTTGGTTGCAGTTGTTATTGTCGTTTAGCAGGCCTGGGCTGGACTCAAACCCGCCAGCTCTGGTGTATGACTTGAGCTACAGGTACCAAGCCATGCTTTGGTTTCTTAAGGCTGTGCTTACACTGGGATCTTATATGGTGTAATATAGAAACTACTTTAATATTTTTCTAAAATGTTTACAGTTTCTACCTGGTATGCTCTATTCATATAAACCAAATCTGGGAAAGTGTTATGGGTATTTCACAACTCCTAGATTAACTCCTGCTATAGTTGTCTGCCTGTGTATACAAATTCAATGTTTGTTAAAGACTTAGTTAAAAAATGGCTAATAGTAATAGCTCAACAAAACTGAATAATTGGCACCTGGGGGTGAAAAAATAGAATCTAATTTTATGATAAGAAAACAATAGAGTTTGCAAACTCTGAAAAATATTTCTTCATTGTGGAGTTTCACAGTGTAAGATTGTGTATTATTTCATGGTTTCTGAATACACACACACTTATCCACTCTCATAGGTACTAAGTATCCGCTCTGTGCCAGAAACAGGGCCCGACATTGGAGATGTAAAGCCAAGCCTCTCCTTTCCCTTAACGAAGTTGCAGCGGAGTGGAGGAGACAGTGCATTTACCTATTAGTCTGGTAAGTGCAGTGATTTTATGATGAAGGTATGTACTGGGTGGTGTTGTGGGAACCAACAACAAGGAATCATGAGGAAGATGCCCCAGGCATGGGTTGGACTCAATAGATTCCAGAGGAGGAAACTCTTTTTATTTGGTTTTGAACTATAAGTGGGGGTTTAGTTGTGGAAGGTGGGGAAGAGTTATAAGCAGTGGAAATCACATGAACAGAGGCCTGAGGATGAAAGAGTTCACAGTAGAAGTGAGTGTGCTGGTCTGAAGCACTGCAGGGAAAGGCTGAAAGAGACGAATGTGGCATCCCAAAGCTGTTAGGCCGTGTCTTGAAGGCTATGAAGAGCCACTGACAGATTCTGAGCAGGAAAGTGACAGTACTTCAGATTGGTAACATTCATTCTGGGGCTGTAGGTAAGAGGAGGGGGGGAGCAAGATGGAGAGAGACAGCTCCAACAGTAAAGAAATTAGTGCTGTGATTCAGGAGAGAAAGGACTGAGACATGATGAAAGGAGCAAGGCAGAGTCTAGGCAGTCTTTCCTTTGGCCCGTCCTTTCACTCAGTGTACCCAGCACTGCCAGGCACCAGACCTGGCATGGGGCGAATGTTGAATGAATAAATAAGTGTAGGTTTTCCAGGAACTTAGAAAGTTGATTGTAACAGGATTTGGAGCCTGATTGAATGTGGAGTCTGAGAAAGAGGGTGGGATATAGGATGATTGGGGAAATCGGGGAAAGTTGTGTGCTGTTGGATCATTGACTATAATAATTAGGAATATAGAAGGAAAAGCTTGATATTCAGGGATATGCAGTGAGTTTAGGACATGTCAATCAGACTTTTAGGAGGATTCCCAAGTATATCCAAAAAACAGTTGGATACACATGTGTGCATCTCAACAAGATTTGGGGGTAACCAGATTTTGGATAACATCATGGGAGTGGATGAGAACACATAAGGATGGATTTCTGTCATCTTTTCCACCCCAAAGCTTTTTTTAGGTACAGGGATTACTTTTATAAAGTATAATAGTGTTGACTAATCTTTGCTGTGGGGGAGCAAGAATAAAAAATAACCCAAATAAATTACCATTACAAATAAAGGAATTCTGAATTCCAAAAGTATGACTCCAAATGACTTTAATGAACACCTTTGATGCCTGAAAGTGTTTCTACATTAGCCCTCATAAATCCTAACAGGGCATAGGCTGAGAAAAAAAGAGCAGTCTTTATTGATGTGCCAGCTGTCTTTAGCTAAGCTTGATATGGCCATGGCAGTAACCTGGATCTCAGGTTATTTGACATTTATTACTTTTATTTATTTTTTTCATGCATATATTAATGCATTCATGGGGTACAATGTGATTTCATATAGAATTAGGGACGCTTACATAACGGGTTGATATATACCTCATGTCGTTTACTTAATTATTGTGTTAAGACATTTATACTCTATACTAATAAATGGGACATGTACCCTCGCATTATACACCATAGGTGTGATATCTTAGTTCCCTCAACACTTCAAGACATACTGCTGAATGTTATGTTACGTTTATTAGGGAGAAACGTACTCCAGTGGAAGAGCTTTGGAATAAGTCCTAAGTTCAAATTCCTGTCCGATCATGTGTTAACAACATGATCTCTATATACCTCAGTTTTGGAGATTTTCAGGGAGAAAATACAGTGGAGATCATTGGTTATACAGCTGATGAAAGAGCTCATTGATGAGGCAGTCCAGAGATTCATAGCTTCAAAAGCCACTACCATCCCAATGTGTAGAGAGACCCAGAGAAAAAGTGTTGGTACTAGATTCTAGAACTGGGACTTCTGGCAGAAAGTAGAATCATGGTGGCCACTGCTTATCAAGACTTTGAGATTATAGAGCAAATGCTTGAGAGGGCCCAGTACATATTTGAGTGAGAAAGAAAGGGACAAAATATTCTCATTCCTTTGGTCTCCTGTCTTCCACTGACCAAATGTGCTAGAAGCCAGTGGGAAGGAACCTGAGAAATGTCATTGCAAAAGTCATCCTCATATGGAGAACAAAATCTCCTGGCTTTGTCGTTTCTGACCTTGAACAGGCAAATGAATGGCCCACCTTCCTTTCTTAATTTTTCTCATCAATTAACATTTTAACACTTTATCTTCTCTTTCTCGTAAATCCCAAAATGACATGATCGCTAAGAGCTACAGTTTAATTGACGGGGCAGCAGAAAGCTAGAGAAGAAACAGGACAGGGTGAAGGGGGTGCATTAAGACTAGACTTTAGGCCTCTGTGATTTGTAGCATCATCAGACCTTTTTAAAATTATAGAGATTGTAATCTAATGAAAACAGGTGTGACTAATCATGAATAAATGTGTTTTCACAAAGTACACAGAAAAATCAATGTTGGTATTTTATGGCAATTTCACCCATGAAAGAGTAAGTATATCTCTAAAGCTTGTAATAAACTTTTCTATAAACAGAAACCTGTGGATACTTCATTTTTCCTTAACTTGGAAAAGATTCTAGCCTGTATGTTTAGATTCATGCTTTTTTCTAGCACTTCTTTATGCCCTATTAACTTTTATAATGGAAAGAATCTCTTTGAATTACCACAATTCAACTATATTAGTGAACTCAAATTAAAAAACTTAATTTCCATATGCAGTATTAGAGTATAATATAATGGTTCATCAAATGTTTGGAATTCAACTGAAAAACAATATGGCTGTTGCCTCTGGGATTAGTTTTGTAATACCTTTATATATAAAATAAAATTGATTTTAATGACACAGATACAATAACTTCACTTCCAAGTTGAGATGAAGTTACTGATCTATTTCTGTTATGAAATACTGAATGATTAGATATTTTAATGCAACTGTACACGTTAAACAAATTCTCTCTTCTAGGCCTGAAACATATTAGTACTGTGAGAAATCAAGCAACAGGCCTATGTGAAATAAACAACGGCTTTCTTTTATACTCTTTTGAAGTCAGTGTCAGAAGAATGACTTATAAAGTTGTGAACACACAGACATGTCAAAAGAATTTTGTTGATACATCAATCTACGAAATGATTTGTGTGATCCTTCCAAACAGAAAACTGTGGAAAATGTATGATGATGTGAATTTCAAAGAACTTTAGAACTATATGAAAGATGTTTAAATATTTCAAGAGCTAAAGAAATGGAAAATGCAAACACCTGTAAAGGATTGTAGACGGAGAATTAGATAATGACACACCTATTGGAAAATATTGAACAACCAGCTTTTCTGGAGGCAGTGAGGGGTGGAAATTCTTTTACCATGACTGATTTCAAGTGACCAGATTGATGCCATTGGATGAAGAGTTGGAAAGAGATGCACATAGCATTCCACCGTTAGAAATTTTTCCACCATGAAGCTACAACAGATAAGAACAACCTCAAAGAATAGATGATAATAAAAAGTAGATACACAGTGATGAGTTTTGAATATTTTTCCTCTATTTTTAATATAATTTATTTAATTTTAAATTTATATAATTTGTATAAAGGCTGTGTTTAACAAGTGACTTGAAAAATACCTGCAATTTTAATAATTAGTTCTCATAAACCTGTGTAGACCAACTCTAGCATAGTAATAATCATGACTCAAACTGGAGGATGTGGACTATACATGCTTTGAGAACTAGGACGTCACCCCTATATTGTGAATAATTAGTAGAGGATTAAATTTTCTTTGGACATCTCAGTACTGTAGTAAGTATCTCAGTCTATAGCTTTGGTTATATATAAAAACCCTATGTTATAAATAAATTATTTAGATGATATGTAATAGTTTCTTTGTTATACCCACCCTATGTTACAAATAAATTATTTAGATGACATACTAGTTTCTTCAATAATGAAGCATCTTTTAATCTCAACAAGATTTAGCATTAAGCTCATAAGTATTTAAGATAAAGTTATGAAATAAGTAACTTTTATTAAAGAATATCTATATATTAGGCCCAACACTGGAACTGAATGTTAATACTTCATACATAATAATACAATAGTTCTATAATCAAAAACAGAAATTATAGTAGCTGATACAGATCTAGAATTTTATATTGAAATCTTATGACATTTATATTTAATATTATAATACATTAGTCAGACCAATTCTTTCACTTCACTTCCGCCCTCCTTAACATTTAAACTTAAAATTATAACTTAAAATTCTAAATATGTATCAGCTACTGAATGTAAATTTGTCATAACTATAATTTTAATTTATTTAATTTATAAAGATGCTTACATACTAGATATTATTTGTTACATTAGACAATTCCAATATAGTATTGTAAAATAAAATATATTATAAACCTAATAGAAAATATTTAAGGGAGTTTAATTATGTTTTAAATTATGATCATATATTAAATTTTCCTTAAAATATTTTGTTTGATATATGAAAATAGAATGTACTTTTTTAAATATAAAACTGAAAAGTATAAGGAAAAACTAGATATTTAAGGATGCTGAATGTCAGTTTTTTAAAACAAAATATACTTCTGCCAAAAAAATCTCATTGGCAAACTGTTTTCCTAGGAGTTTATGTTTGGAGATGAACCTCAATATAATATTCTGATAGAGTTAAGTAATTTTATTCCAGTAATATGCTTTTGAGAACATGAAGTGAGTAGAAATGAAAGGGGAAGGTGGAATCTAAATACAGAATAAGGCAAATATTTAGAGCAGAGACTGGATATTGCCAGAGAATAGACATCTGCTTAGAGTTCAGAGATTTTTAGAGAAGATTCAAGAACATTTTCAAATATTAATAGTTGTCTTCACTTAGTCACTGGGCACTTTCAGATAAAAATCAAATTTTCCAACTTTTGAAAAACTTCCTGATTAAGCAATATTGAATTTGCATTTCTACATCCTGACTATCATGTAGCTGAGGAGTGCCTGCCCTCAGGGAAGGGACAGGGCCTCTCTGTGGGCTCCCTGGACTGCTTTGTTCCGTCGGGTCCTTTGTACGTGAACCTATTTCATAGAGTCAGGTGAAACTTTCAGGGCACCTATTTTCAAATTCTGTTTACAAAAGCTAGTTTTATTTCTACAAAGTATATTTTAGATATACTTCTTTCTGAGCATTTTAAGTGTTACAGGTTTAAGTGGTGTTGAATGTTAGGGAGTGCTGAAGTGAACAGAAAGAACAGGTATGATAAATGAAGACATGCAAGTCTTCATAAGCAAATGTCCCACCAAATCGTGGCTCATTTTTTAATCTTCATGGCTTCTCATCTGATTAACATAAGGTTATTAAATTCATCTCGTAATAGCCTGTTAAATTCATGATGAAATTTAGGGTATAGTCACTTTGGAAGTTTAGTAGACTAGAAACAAGAGGTCATCCCTCAATTATATTGATGGTTCAAATAGAAACGTCATTAGCAATTGTCGTAATGTACTCCCGTTCCCTTATTCAAGCTTGTTATAGACTCACTGTACTGATCCTGACGTGTCCAGACTGTGTGTGTGGTTGTGGTTAAGTTCTTTATTCTTCATACCATGTGGATAGCCAACATAATCCTTAGAGGTGAAGCAACATATATGGACAGTGAAGTGACAGCTCTACAGTAGCAAGTCTCACCTACCACACGTGGACTTAACATCATGAATTCTTTAATGTGACAAACTTCATGTTTCTATTCACTGTCCTATGGGTATGGTTAGAAGTTTTGCTCCAGAGAAACTAAGAATTAACTCCAAAGAATATCCTCAAAAATACAGTAAAACCTTCATAGTTGACCACCTTCCTATATCAACCCCCTCCTTGGGTGATCAACGTATAGAGGTTCTATTGTAGAGTAGTTGTAGAGAAGGGCTAGGGACTAAAATAGGTCCCAAAGAAGCACCAGACTTTTGGTTTTATTGACATAATATAGTTAGAGAGGAAGCAATTTAATCTTCTTCCAATTATGTGCAACTCTTCTAATTAGACTATTAAAGAAAAAGAATATCTTTTAAGTTTTGTAGAATCTAGTACACTTCTCTGAGGTTTTTCTTTTTATTTGAGACAGAGTCTCACTCTGTCATCCTGGGATTGAGTGCCATGGCATCATGATAGATCATAGAAACCTCAAACTCTTGGGCTCAAGCAATCCTCCTGCCTTAGCTTCCCTAGTAGTTGGGACTACAGGAGTGCACCATGAAGCCTGGCTAGTTTTTCTATTTTTAGGAGAGATGGGGTCTCACTCTTGCTCAGGCTGTTCTTGAACTCCTGAGCTCAAGCAGCCTGCCTGTCCTGGCCTCGCCGAGTGCTAGGATTACAGGTGTGAGACACCATTTCTCTCCTTCTCTGAAGTTTTTCCTTCCTCAGCAGTACACAAACATACGACCCACACATATTCATATTTTAAGTCAATCATCTTATGGTTGCTCAAGTTAAAACCATGTAGTTAACAGTAAAAAAGACATTAATGCAGTAATCAAAAAAATGGAATTAAAATATATTTGCAAATGGACTTTTATAAATGCATTCAGGAATAGCAATGAAAACCAAGTTATTTGATCTGAATAGAAGTATATAAATTAATATTCTTCAAAGTCCTAATGTATGAAGAAATACAGTTAACCTCAAAGAAAATATGCAAGTTATATTTTTTCTTTAATATATAAACTTTATGGCAAAAATTTAATTCCCCAAATAAGAAGCATTATGTGGTCCAAATTAAAAAAAAAAAGCAAATTACAAAAATACATAGTATTGCAGAAAAGGCTTGGAATTTTAATCTAATATATCAAGCTTGAAGCATCTGGTCCAGTTGCTTGCTGAGCAATCATGAATAAGACACAGTTTGATTCTTATTTTTCTGTTCTGTAGAATAAGAATAATTGTAAAAATTATATTAGAAACCATTAAATTAAAAAATATGACATTGACAATACTTGACCATTTTTTACCTATAACAAAAGCCATTTTTTATCCTCCAGAATGATAATAAATTGACAATTTAAGTTTTCTACCCTCAATTATTTTAATATTATGCCTAATATTAACATTTCTCTATAAATATTATCTTTGTTTTATATCATCAGTAGTTATTGATATTCATATCATATTATGCTATTGTCATTCAGTAAAGAGTTTATTATAACGAAATCATTGTTAATTATTTTTAATTATTAGTTGTATATTCCTCATGTTCATGGGAAAACCAAGTTAAGGAATGCCCCCAAGTGCGAGTAATATATTCTTTTATGACTGACAAAATCAAAGGTAAGTCTCATAACCTTTCATGCATTTTGAGTCCTTTTTGCAAGCTTTTTCTTGTCATAATCCCTTTCAATTTTCTTCAAAAATCATTCCCTGTTCTGTGAGAAATATCAAATTTCTTTTCTTTTCTTTTCTATTTTTTTTTTTTTTTTTTGGCTGGGGCTGAGTTTGAACCTACCACCCCTGGTATATGGGGCCAGTGCCCTACTCCTTAAGCTACAGGTGCTGCCCTCAAATTTCTTTACTATTATAAAATATTCCATGAAAAAGTATTTACTGGCACATTCTTTTGGGAAATGCTGAGTTCCATAACATTAAACAAATGTCTTTAAGTTCCTCAGAAACTTTAATATCTGACATTGTGTATCTTAGTTCCCTTTTCATTATTAAAACAGAATTCCATACACTGAATAATTTGTATCTAAAATTTATTTCTTATAGTTTGGGGGCTGAAAATTCCAAGAGCATGGCCCTGGCATCTGTGAGGGTCTTTCTGCTGTGTCACAGCTGGTGGAGGGAGTCACATTTGAAAGAGCAAGGAAGTGTATGTTAGCTTACTGTCTCTTCCCATAAAGCCACCAGTTCCTAATTGTAATTACATCTCAAAAGCCCCATCTCTGGTCAACATATGAAACTGTGCTTTACATTTCAATGCATGACATTCAGGAGACACATTCAAACTGTTGCATCACGATTCCACAGCTGTTAGATGCCTTATTGACAACCTCACTGAGGAAGAAAATTTTTCTTTCAGACAGACTAATGTATGGCCCAGAAATCTCTTGGATGGCCATGTAGTTAATGTAAATTTTCAGTACAGACATTCCATTCTCAGATAATAAGGAGTGGTTTATAGTAAACTTTTACATACTTCTATTTTCATATAATGCAGAATTGGAATGTTTAAAATACATTTTAATACACATTCACTTTGGCTTGTAAAAAGCATTTGGGGTTAAAAGAGAGCATGTTAGTATTCCTTTATCCTCACTGTAAAGCCACCTCCTTTGTAACCCACTTTCTGGAAGAACCCACCTAACAATGTGTGTGGATGTATCATATTGAACTCGTTGCTGCAAATTTTTTACGCTTGATGTAAAAGGCCAAGAAGTGATTACAGCAAGATTTTTAAGTTAAAATTTAAAAATCATTGTAGAAAGGTAAACTTTAATTCATTTCTTTTAATAGCACAGTGAGAAGGAACAGATTTATGTATTCTGAAGTGACAAAAACAAAGTTAATTAAAAAAAAAAAAAAGTCAGGAAACCCGAACTGAATAATTTTCAAGGTGTTTCTTGTACAAAATTATAGAGCATAAGTTTACACTTCCAGTTTAAGGGAGAAGTGTTCACTAGGTGGTTTGGAACATGATGGTCTGGCTAGTGATGAAATAGCCCACTTTCCCTTCCTCTATTAGTGAATGTGCACTGCCAAGGATATAATGCTTGCATATGGAGGAGAACCACCCATCTCAGTTTGCCAAGAATGGTCTTACCCATGCCTTGCCCCGGTGGAAAGTATCTAGAGTTGCAAGGTGACTTCCATGGCTGCCCTGTGAAGTTCGTTGTTATCCCACATGAGTTTAATGTAGCTAACATGCATCTAGCATGGCCTACACCCCATGTTACTGCACCGTGGATTTCAGTTGTTTCTCCTATAAAGCGAGGTTACTTTTTTCTAAATTATAAGGGTCTTTGGCTGTATTTTTAATACTTTATCAAGAGGATGAGCAGAAAAATAAATCCAGGTTACACAAATTTATTCAAATTCTACAACTTACTGTATGATTTCTTTTTTACTTTATCTACTTATTAAGGCCACTATGATCATGGTAGTAAAAATCGTTGATGACAGTCCATGACACAGGTACCAGCTGGTAAATGAGAATAAAATACATGTATTTGGGGAGGATACGGTTTCTCCAATCACTATTTTTTTTTTTCAAATTCTGACTCATAATCAATTCCTTATTATTTTAACTTGGAAGTATATGGTTGGTTATATTAAATAGCAACATTATTTCATTCTGATTTCAAAAGGAAGGACTGAAATAGAAATAAATCCTTGTTTCAAATAAAAATCACTTCCTCAATTTAGGTAGACACAACTACAAAAATAGTTTGAGAGATAAAAATGAATAAATTTGAATTGTGCTGGGGGAATAATGGGTCTTGTTGGTTTTAAAATACTTAAAATATGCTGTGGAGTGGTAGTGAAACTCTTGTGGAGATAAGAGTTTAAATATAGCCGTTCTAGCTTTTTTGTCAATATTAGCTAACTAAACATACCAAGATGTCATAGTTATTTATCCAGGAAAGAAAGTGATAAAATAAAGCACTTCTGAGTTCCTAGATACACCAAAAGAATTTCATCTGAACTTAGTAACATGGTCAATTCATTGATATATTTAAAATTGCAATTTAATTGACATGTTTGGGGGGCTTAGCTAATAATTAAAAATATGCTTTAAGTCAGGCACATAACAGCTGGGTTGCTTTAATAAAGTAGATCGTACACTGTAAGTTACTGCATAGCAATTTAAAATTTCATTTGAACTTAGAATCTAAGTGGTTTTTTTCTTAGTGTTCATGGCAGAAAAATGAAATATCCTGATTTCCTGATGGTGACTTTTAATTTTGGTAGTGAGAAAAATAAAACCGTAAATGAAGATTGGGAGGTACAACAATTTAAAAAAGAGAATTTTATTACATTTTAAAAAGTTTTCTAAGAATAAATAGCCAACAAATATAATTTTAAGAATCTTTGGAATATGTCCATATTTTTATTGAAAACCTTAAAGTTTGTCATTTTAAAAACAATAATTATTACAGGTACAACACAGTATCCCAAATTCCTGTGAAGCAGGTATACTAAAGCTCTCATTCTTCTCCTCCATTAGTTCATCATGGAAATGGCCAAAGTAACTGATTTTCACTGAAAAAAAATTCAGTTACAAAGTTTGAGGAATCTTTTGGTTTCCATCTCAACAGACTTAGTTAAAGTTGTCTACATGTTTTAGTGACTTTTTCTGAGAAGAAGAAGTATCACACACATTGACATTATTTACCTAGCATGGTTGCCACAATATGGGTCTAATATTAAAACATATGAACTGTCTGTAGGGGTAAATTTCTTGTGACCCAAAAGGAATTTTAGGTCAATGAAGTTGAGCGTGTCTTGACATTTGGTTGTATTTTGACCTACTAACGCCACTGAAATTATTATGGATTACTGTGCACTTGTTTTATTGGGTATGAGATAAATAAAAGAATAGTTTCTTGACAAGCTAAGAAAATACCACCACTCACTTTATAAAATAAAGCAAAACAACACAAAAGCACAGCCCTAAACAAAGTGTCCAAAATATGACAGATGCCATTAGGAAGAAGGAAAACTTGTGAGTCCTTGAAGTTAGGACTCCTATATTTAATAAAATAAGCAAACAAATTAAATCTTTTGTGGAGTTGACTTCGAATGCATGTAGGTAACACACTACTTATCAGGACAGAGAAGCGCTTTAACAGATGTTTTACTGAGTAAACGTAATTATTTCTCAGAAGACGTTTAACAGTGTTTTAACTTGTTCTCTTTATAAAAAAGAGAGAGAGAGAATGATAGAAAAGAAAAAGGCAAATGACGCTAACTAGATTTTGAAAAAAAAAATTTACTTCCCATGAAGTAGTTGATAATGTATAGTTATTCGTGCCAATTTTTATTTGTGAATTCCAGGTACTTTCAGAAAAATGCTTCTGTATCATTTCAAAGTCCAACAATAATAGTTAATAGCCCTTTTATGGGAAACGTTTTGTTGGTTCAGGTGCTCTGGACAATCCAATCCAGTGTGAAAGTTTGCATTTCTTATCTGAGAATGTCCTCTCAGGAGTTGGCATACCCCATCAAATTGGTAAGCCAGAGCTGTCTCTATGGCTGAATGGTTTTATCCTTAGTAACTCTGGCTTGTTGGAGTAGAGTCATTCATTAGAAAGGCCTCAGCTGTCGAGCTGCTGCACCCCAGGCTCTCTTTGGAGAGGATACACATCTCATAGTTCCCCTGAGCAGGAGGGCTGCCAGCTTGACTGATAGTCACCAGGCCCAGCTATGTTGTGCCACTGATAGATTATGTAGCAACATGGCACTTTTAGTGTCAGAGCAAAGCTTGCTTTACCATTTTTGCTTTGTTCTGAGTCACTGTCTAAAGGACATATTGTTAGCTATGTAGAACAAAATAGGCGATGTTTATGTTTATAGCTAGTACAATCCAAGTAAGATGAAGTCTCGGTGTGTGTGTGTGTGTGGAGGGGAACATACAAGGTAAAGGGACTGCACCTGTCAGCAGTGAGCTGTAAAAGGGCAGAATCTATAAAATTAGAAGGTCCATTTACTGCCTCAGTACATAAAGAGAAAAAAGAAAAATAATAATTGTAACAATACAAATTATGATTAGTTGAGTGTGGCATGAATCTTCGGTGAAACCTTAATTTCAGTTGAAAATAACATTTATACTGAACATGCTTTCAGTATAAAGCTCATGTCTCTATTTCTAGAGCATGTCTTTCCAACATTTTAAAAGCATTAGTTCCTTCATTTAGTGATGGGAGTGGGTGGCAAGTATTATCCTCTCCATTTTAAAGACAGAAATGGATCATCACAGAAGTGAACAATTTATTCGTCATTGCAAAGTCAGTGATAAATAGAATTTGAAAAGATAGAGTGCAAATAAAATAGAGTTCATTTCTTTGTTCACTTCATCTAAAAATTTCAAAGAGGCCACACTTCCCCTGAGTTCATTGGGATAAACATAGCTTACGGAGGAATTTCCCCAGCAGCATAGGTGCTCACTTTTTTTTTTGGAAGCTTGGCCTTAGTTAGAGGGGCAGTGAAAGGCTGTGGTAAGGAAAGTTGTTGAAGGTCCCCAGAGCTATCTTTGCCACTCATGAGCTGTTTGACCTAAAACAAGAACATCCCTGAGTCTGGGTCCTCATCTGAAAATCAGGATAAAACCACACTAATTCTATGTCAGGAGTATTGTAAAGACTGATTTTTTGTAGAACGCAAAGTGTTCTACCAAAATGAGATATGGTTCATAATCATAATTATGGGTAACGTAGAAAAGCAAAGGCAGACAGAAGCTTCTGCTGTTGAGGACCTGGAGGGGCTTATGTGAGTATATCCATAGGAAACGAACCCAAAGTTCATGCTCCTGTTAGGGGCAAAGGAAGGCTGGGCCGGTAGAGGCTGGGCCACTCTTCATTGGCCAGATCCCATTCAAGGGAAGGACGGGGCACCTGGTGTGGATCTAAGGTAAATCTCAGAGCCTGACTTCCACACAAGGTTAGAGTTCTAACCGTGACACCATTCCTGGGAACTCAGAAGATTCTCTTTTGGGTTCCTTTGTCTCAGCTGCTTATCACGACCAGCCTGACCAATCTGGTACTGCTGATGGTGAACAAAGAAAGCTGGCTGTCCCTCTTCCAAGGGACTCAAAGCCACACGTGTGTGTGTGTGTACATGTGTACATTGTGTGTGCTATGATCATTCTCAGTGTACCCATCACATTCTGCTTACAACTTTGGCCTTGAAGATAAAGTCCTTCAGACTATGCCTATTCTTCTCTCTGGTAGGAATCACTGGAATGTTCACAGCCATGAGAAGCAGTAATAAACTTTTCTCATCTATAGGCCCCTAAAAATGTCAGAAGCATAACACTTAAAAGACCAAAACATAAAATGAAACAAAAAAACAAATGATAAAGTTTGAGTAACAGCCCCTGTCTAGCCCCTTCCTGGCACCTACGTGGCTGCTATTGTGTTGACCTGTTTTCTTTGGATTTCTTCCTAAACTATGTATTAAGTTCAATGTAATTACAATGTCAAATGACTTCTTTGGCCACAGACAAGTAACTGCTGTATTAAGGAGATAAACTCAGGCCTTGCTAATCAAAGTATGACATGCTACTGATAGTGCACAGTGAGCCCACATATAATGAAAACCTGAAAAACAAAGACATTAAAAGCAGAGTGAGAAATGTTTCAACACTGTTTATCAGACAGTGTACAAAGGACTTTGGTGGGAGGCATATATATAATATATGCACACACACAAATTGAACATTTGTGGCAGCCAGGTGTGAAACAAGTCCACTGATGCCATTGTCCAACAGCCTGGGCTCACTTCGTGTCTCCGTGTCACATTTTTATAATTCTTGCAGTATTTCAAGGTTTTTCATTATTATTATATCTGTTATGGTGATCTGTGATCAGTGATCTTTGATATTACTATTGTAATTGTTTGGGGCACTGTGAAACATGTCTGTATAAGATGGAAAATTTATTTCATAAATGCGTGTGTTCTGACTGTTTCACTGACCAGCCATTCCCCATCTCTTTCTCTCTCCTCAGGCCTCCTTATTTCTTCAGAAACAACAATATTGAAATTAGGCCAGTTAATAACCCTGCAATGCCCCCTAAATGCGCAAGTGAAAGAAAGAGTCATATGTCTCTGGCTTTAAGTCAAAAGCTAGAAATGATTAAGTTTAGTGAGAAAGGCATGTCAAATGCTGAGATAGGCTGAAAGTTAGGGCTCTTACGCCAAGCCATTAGCCAAATTGTGAATGGAAAGGAAAAGTTCTTGAAGGAAATTAAAAGTGCTACTCTAGCGAACACATGACTGATAAGAAAGCAAAACAGCCTTATTGCTGATATAGAGAAAGCTTTAGTGGCCTGAATGGAAGATCAAATCAGCTACAACATTCCCTTAAGCCAAAGCCTAATCCAGAGCGAGTCTCTAACTTCAATTTTATTTAGGTTGAGAGAGGTGAATAATATGCAGGAAAAAAATGTTTAAAGCTAGAAGAGGTTGGTTCATGGAAAAAGAGGTGGGTTTAAAGGAAAAAAGTGTCTTCAGAACATAAAAGTATAAGAAGCAGCAGCAAGTGGTGATATATAAGCTGCAGCAAGTTATCCAGAAGACCCAGCTAAGATGACTGATGAAGGTGGCTATGCTACACAACAGATTGCCAATGTAGATAAAACAACCTTATTTTGAAAAAAAGAGGCCAACAGGGACTTTCATATCTAGAGAGAAGTCAATGTCTGGCTTTAAAACTTTAAAGGCTGCAACTCGCGTATTAGGGGCTAATACAGTTGCTGATTTTGTTGAAGCCAATGCTCATTTACCATTTTGAAAATACTAGAGCTCTTAATAATTTTGCCAAATCTACTCTGCCTGTGTTCTAGAAATGAAACAAGAAAGACAGAATGACCGCACAACTCTTTACAGCATGGTTTACTAAATATTTTTAGCTCACTATTGAGACACACTGCCCAGAATAAAAAGATTCCTTTCAAAACAAATACTCCTTACTACTCATTGGCAATATACCTGGTACCCTAAGAGCTCTGATGGGGAAATACAAGGAGATTAATATTTTTTTTTTATGTTTGCTAACACAACATTCATTCTGTAGTTCATAGACCAAAGAGTAATTTTGACTGTCAAGTCTTATTATTTAAGAAATACTGTGTATCATAAGGTCATGACTGCCATAGATAGTGATTCTTCTGATGGATCTGGGCAAAGTAAATTGAAAACTTCACCATTCCAGATGTCATTGAGATTGTTATTTGTGAGAGGAAGTCAAAATAGCAAGGTTAGCAGAAGTTTGAGAGAAGTTGATTACAACCCTCATGGATAACTTCCAGGGGCTTAAGACCTCGCTGGAGGAAGTAAATACAGATGTGGTATAACAGCAAGAGAACCAGAAGCAAAGCCTGAAGATGTACTAAATTGCTGCAATCTCATGATAAAACTTGAATGGATGAGTAGTTGCTTCCTTCTGCTTTTTTCTTTTCTTTCTTTCTTTTCTTTTTTTTTTTTTTTTTGAGACAGAGTCTTACTTCATTGCCCATGATAGAGTACTGTGGTGTCATAGCTTACAGCAACCTTAAACTCTTGGGATCAAACAATTTTCTTGCCTTAGTCTCCTGATTAGCTGGGACGACATGTGTGCACTGTCACACCCGGCTATTTTTCTATTTTTAGTAACATGGGGTCTCACTCTTGCTCAGGCTGGTCTTGAACATATGAAGTCAAAGAATCCACCTGCCTCAACCTCCCAGAGTGCTTGGATTATAGGCGTGAGACACCGTGCCAGGCCTTGAGGAGTTACTTTTTTGTTTGTTTTTGTTTTTTATTATTTATTTAATTGTTAAATCATAACTGTGTACATTTGTGCAATCAAGGGGTACAATGTGCTGGTTTCATATACAATCTGAAATATTCTCATCAAACTGTTCAACGGAGCCTTCATGGCATTTTCTTAGTTATTGTATGTAGACATTTGTATTCTGCATTTAGTAGGTTTCACCTATACCCTTTCTAAGATGCACTGTAGGTGTGGCCCCACCCATTACCCTCCCTCCACCCTGACTTCCATGCTCCCTTCCTCTCCCTTGGCCCTTCCCCCATATTCTTGTGCTATAGTTGGGTTATAGCCTTCATATGAAAGCTAAAAATTAGCTTCATAGTAGGGCTGAGTACATTGGATACTTTTTCTTCCATTCTTGAGATACTTTGCTAAGAAGAATATGTTCCAGCTCCATCCATGTAAACATGAAAGAGGTAAAGTCTCCATCTTTCTTTAAAGCTGCATAATATTCTATGGTATACATGTGCCACAATTTATTAATCCATTTGTGGGTCGATGGGCACTTGGGCTTTTTCCATGACTTAGCAATTACGAATTGGGTTGCAATAAACATTCTGGAACAGATGTCTTTGTTATATTGTGATTTTTGGTCTTCTGGGTATATACCTAGGAAAGGAATTATAGGATGGAATGGCAGGGGAGGCCGGGAAGGGGAGCGGGTGGGGTGAAGGGAGGGTAATTGGTGGGGCCACACCTATGGTGCATCTTAGAATGGGTACAGGTGAAACTTAATAAATGCAGAATACAAATGTCTTCATACAATAACTATGAAAATGCCATAAAGGCTATATTAAACAGTTTGATGAAAATATTTCAGATTGTATATGAAACCAGCACATTGTACCCCTTGATTGCACTAATGTACACAGTTATGATTTAATAAAAAACAAACAAACAAAAAAACGGTTCTTAAATTAGGTTTTAAGTTTGGTTGGCATATGGGTCCATTATTTTGACACAGAGGTCTTAAATTTGTTTTTTTTTTTAATTTTTTGTTTGTATTAAATCATAACTGTATACATTAATGCATTTATGGGCTTCAGTGTTCTGATTTGATATGCAATGTGAAATGCTTACATTCAGCTGATTAACACATCCATCACAATTACACTCTTAATAGTTTTGAAATGTACCATTGCATCATGCACATTAGGTGAGGTTCCCCCACATACTCTCCCTTCTCTCATTACCCCCTCCCCTCCTCTCTCTGTCCTCTTCCCTTCTACTTTTTGGACTATAGTTATGTTTGACCATTTGTGTGAATGTGTAGGTGATTATATATTGAGTTCATAGTAGTATTGAGTACATTGGATAATTTTATTTCCATTCTTGAGATATTTTACTAAGAAGAATATGTTCTGGCTCCATCCAGGTAAACATAAAAGTCTCTATCGTTTTAATGACTGCATAGTATTCCATGGTGGAATTTTCCAGACCCCAATTATTAATGTTTAATTTTAAAGCCAGATTATTTTTATAAAATTTTAGGGGAATATGCACCCACATAAAATGATTAAAACAATAGATTCACGTAGAGAGAATCACAGAATCATGAACTCATAAATGCTCGAATGAACTGGCTCAAAAACAATTTGCTTGGGAAACATGCATTGAGAACCTATGGCAGGAAAGGTGTTAAGAGCTCGATGCTCAGACACAGTCAAACCATCATTGGTAATAACCGTAATAAACCACTCCCACCACACTGGTAAGTTTTATGTGATAAAGTTCTCAATATTCTTTTATACCATGTTAGAGAAGCTAAATTAACTCTATTATGACTTTCATTTGAGGAAACAAGGTTCTGTAGGAAAATAACTGATGCTTAATTTTACCCAGTTTTGCCCAGTTTTATGCTTAATTTTACATATTTGAGTGCTTCACAGTATCTAGCTCATAGGGGACACAAAACTAAACTTATTAATAAGTAAATGAATCATTGAATGGATTGAATCTGGGTGAGTTAGCCAGGAGCCCAGGTTTCTTCTTCAAACCATTAACACTTATTGGACTAGTGATAGATTCAGATTTTCCAAAGCAGTCATTTGCATACAACAATGCAATTTTTGCCACATTTTTAATTTTTGTTGTTGTTGTGGAATCATTGAGTGTACAAAGGAACCAGATACATTTAGCTAACAAATACGTTGCTTGCATTTGTTAGCTAAAGTCCCTCTTACAATTGTGTCTCACCCCCAAGAGATGTGTCACACAGCATGACCCCCCTCCCTCCTTTCTTCTCTCTGCTCTCCCCCAATCCTCCACTCCCCACCATGTACTAGCATCAATTGTTCTCATATCAGAATTGAGTACATTGGACTCTTGCTTCTCCATTGTTGTGATGCTGTACTATGAAGAATGTGTTTCAACTTCATCTAGGTTAATACAAAAGATATCAAAGTGGCTGAATAGTATTCCCTGGTATACATACACCATAGCTTGTTAAACCATTCCTGGATTGATGGGCATTTAGGTTGTTTCCAAAATTTGGAACTTGTAAAGTGGGCTGTAATAGATAGTCTAGTACACATGTCCTTATAATAAAATGATTTTTTTTTCTTCTGGGTAGATACCCAGTAATGGGATTGCAGGATCAAATCTTTAAGGGTTCTAATACATTCTTCCAAAAAGGTTGCATTACTTTGCAGTCCCACCAGCAGTTTAATAGTGTTGCCTGCTCTCCAGAGCCACACCAACATCTGCAGCTTTGAGACTATGTGATGTGGGCCATTCTCACTGGGATTAGGTGCTAGCTCAGTGTAGTTTTGATTTGCATTTCTCTGATAATTAGATAAGCATTTTTTTCATATGTTTGTTAACCATTCATCTGTCTTCTTTAGAGAAGGTTCGCTTCTTCTCAGTTTCCCATTGATAAAAGGAATTGTTTTCCCTTTTTTTTGTTGCTTAATTTGAGTTCTCTATACATTCTAGTTATCAAGCTTTTATCAGATTGATAATATACAAATATCTTTTCCCATTCTGATGGTTGTCTCTTTGCTTTGGTTGTTGTCTCCTTAGCTGTACAGAAGCTATTCAATTTACTTAAGTCCCATTTGTTTATTTTTGTTGTTGTTGCAATTGCCACTGGAGTCTTCTTCCGAAAGTCTTTCCCCATGCTGATACCTTCAAGAGTTTTCCCACACTTACATATCCTTTGATAAATTCAATAACCTTTCAAGGGGAAAAAAATAAAAAAAGAAAAAGTAAATTCTTATTTGGGAATAAGATGAAATGTTTTGCAAATTAATGAGCTTAAAGTATGAGAAAACACACCTGGTTATACTTGAAAGTTATCAGAATGCTTCCATTTAGCACATTTCACCTTAAAATATCCACAGTATGTTTAGAACCTCTAATTACTTAAGACAAGATAGAAGTTTTTACATGCTCAATGAGAGTGTGTCAGACTGGAACACTGCAAAATAATCTTGTAAGTTTTTTATTTTATTATTTATTATTCCATACATAATAAATGGCTGTATAATAGTTTTCATGTTGGAGTTCCTTCATTCTCTATGAAGAAAATTTTAACTCTGTGCTTTTATTTAGGTGAAACATAATATCAATATTCAAATATTCCAGATCATATGAATAGCCCTCTTATAATTAAATATTTCTGTGCAATTGCAGAGCTCTCTATTTCTATTTTTTTGCTTTTTATTCAGAAAAAGGGAATTTTTGATGGCCAATTAACTTTTTAAAACATTTTTCTTGAAAAATAAAATGCAAATATGGTAACTGTAAAAAAATAATGTGTAGTTTAATGAATGCTCACTTTGTGACCAGTTTGCCAAAAGTTTAGCTCCATTTTTATATCTACTTAGATATGCTATTTCTTTTTTGCACTTTTTTGACATGCCAAGATTTTTCTTCTTTATTCATGTAAGGGCACATCTTAATGATAATCAATACTGTTTATTGAATTTGAAATATGTTCTAAATAATCAGCTGTTCTTTAATCTCATGGGTATCTTTTTCTAACTTATATTTTTAGATAGAGTTTCTAAAGACTTCTTTTAAAGTTTAAATTATCTAGGAAACACATTTGATTCTAGAATATTAAAAAGGTGAATGCATTAAAATAACCATATCCTACTTTGTGGCAATAGTTTACTTGCATTTAAAAAATGGTTTCATTATTCAAATGTGCATGCAAAATAAATCATATTTTTCTGTCTGTTTACAAAACGACATGTATTTTAAGTATCTTTAGTTTCTTCCCCCAGTGCAATTTCTTGAATAAAAGAATTTTTTTTTTCTTTTTGAGATAGTGTCTCACTCCATCACCCTGGGTAGAGTGCTGCCATAGCATCATCATAGCTTGCAGCAACCTCAAATTCTTGGGCTTACACAATCCTGTTACCTCAGCCTCTCAAATAGCTGGGACTACAGGCATGGGCCACTATTCCTGCTAGTTTTTTTCTATTTGTTTTTAGTACAGATGGTGGGGAGGGGGTCTCACTCTTCCTCAGGCTGCTCTGGAACTCCTGAGCTCAAGCAATCCACCCAAGTTGGCCTCCCACAATGCTCGGATTACAGGCATGAGTCACTGTGCCCAGCTTGATTTTTATTTTTGTCCTGTAGTATTTTCAAATACTTTTTGCCAATTTTTTTTCAAAAATTATGCCAATTTTATCCAGTTGGCAGAATTGACATGTTTTTCTTTATCTTCTGTATTTCCTGATAAATTATAGTTTATGGGCTAAGTCAGTTGCATTTTTTAAAAAATATAAGACTAGTCCATTAGAAAGCATATGATAGAAGAAAGAAGAAAAAAAAAAGAAAAAAGAAAATACTGACTAATTCTCACATAAATTGGATTCGATTTTGACTAAAGTACATTACTTAAATATTAATTTTTACTTCAACTTGTTAATATGTTGTTTAGGATCCTGCATCCTCATTTATAAGTGAATTATGTTTGTAATTTCCCCTTTGTAATAATATGTTTTTTCCAATTTTAATATCAGGTGTATCCAGATTAAATAGAATGATTTTGAAGTATTTCTTCTTTTTCTGTTGTCTATAAGATTTCACATGATCTGTTTTTTGAAATTATCTTTTATTTTTATTTATAAATATTAGTTGTCTATTCTTTGATACTTTTGAAAAAAAATAATAATAAGTTAATTGATGACTCCATACTGAACTTCAGAGTCAAAGCATTCTGTAATAGACATACTCTTATCTAACAATATGAATGTTACTTTCTTTGCATTACTATTATTATTATTGCTTAATACTTCCTTGCAGCAATCATCTGATTTCTTTTCTTAATGTATTTGTCTTCATTCGTTCTTTGCGAGGTTTTGTTTCTGGTCCCTATCTTAAACATTGTTATTGTTGTTACATATTGAGCCTTTTTAATTTTGTGAAGGGAAAAAGTAGAAGCCTAATGAACACATGTATATGCGAAAATTAAAAAAAAAAAGCATGTGATATACAATGCGTTTCTCTTTGTGATGTATCATAGTTCAAAATGTATCATAGTCCTTAGGGACATTGATGCTCAATGTCTAGATGTTTCTCAATTACCTTTTAAAAATTATATCCTTCCCAAGGGACTTTTAAGACATTTTCTTAATCAACACTTCCCTTTACAAAATTATTTTTTGCCAAACTCGGAAAGCCATTATTTCTTCAATATTTTCAAGTAGAGTGCTATTTTTTCTTTCATTCCAGGGTTTTGATGGCACAAATTTTAGGTCTTTGCATCTTGTCCTTCAGGTTCCTGAGGTTTTGTTCAATTTTTTTAAAAAAAAAATATTTCCTCTGCTGTTCAGATTGGACAATTTCTATAAAATTACCAATTCACTAACTCTTTCCTTTTTCATGTCTACCTTGCCATTGAGCCTTTAAAGAGAGTTTTAAATTTCATTAAAATAAAAATGTAATTAAATAATTTTATTGTTTTATTTTTCATTTCTAACATTTCCATTTGGTTTTTGTTTATATCTTCTATTTCTTTTGCTCAGAATTTCAGTTATAATTTTCATTTTAGTATTTTTCACAGTTGCTTCAAATATTCTTGTAATAGCCACTTAAAACTATTTTCAGAAAATTTAAACATTTGTGATCTCAGTATGGGTATCTATTAATTGTTACTCTGAAAGGATTTGAGATTTTTGTGGCTTTTTATAAACTGAATCTTTGTGAATTGGATTCTGGATATTTTTATTATTATGTCAGGAGTCCCTGGATCTGTTTAAATCCTATGGAGAATTCTGATATTTCTACTTTTGCCGGAACATTAGTTGGTTAGGTTAAAGCTGCAAGTTCCAACCCCTTCTTTGGGTTGTAGTTCAGTCACTTCAGTTTGAAAAATCTTTGCAGTTCTTTATTTTTATTTAATTCTAACAATCCTAATAGCAATTCAATAAAAGGTAGGTCTGAATTCAGTCTATATCATTAATTATATGATACTGGACAAGACATTCTTTGAGCCTTGATTCTTGATTTCCTCATCTGTAAAATGAAGATGATAATATTTAGCTAACTGAATTGTTTAAGGACTAACTAAAATAACACATGCAGCTTAAGCAACACATTGCTGATCCTCAAGAAATCCTGTGTGGTCTTCTCATTTTTATAAAAAATCAATTTTATTGAGGAAAGATTATCATCAAATACCATATATACATCTTAATTTACAGAAGATTACTCGACAATGATGTGCATTGTGTAACTACCACTCAATCAATCAAGAAATTATAAGACATTTCCGTTACTCCAGAAGGTTCCTTCATGCCTCTTTGAATCACCCTTTCTCTTATCTTCAACCCCACACAATCACTGATCTAATTTCTACCACAATAGATGGGTTTATCTGCTCTAGAGATTTAAGTTAATAAAACAATACAATCAATACATTTTGCACCTGGCTGTTTCCAGTCATCCTAAATATTTCAGGTCTTCTATTTCAGTATTTAAGAAATTTGCCAGTCCTTTGTTGAAATCGCCTTTGTATAATAGCTTCCAAATATACTAATGCCTATATCCACTCCTTGAGATTGTGATTTAATCAGTCTGAGATATGCCCTGTTCCCAAAGATTCCCAGGTGATTCTAATGTACAGACAGACTTGGGACCTGTGTTCTGCATCCTTTCTGATTTTCTGTATCCTTGTTTTCAAACTACAGAGCAGGGAGTGATGAACCACCCAGCCAGAGTTGTGGGTTAATCATTCAGTTGTAGCAATCTTTGCTCCATTGCTATTTTGTAGCACTGTTGTTAGAATTTTGCATATTCTTGATGATTGATCTCTTTCATCTCATTGTTTCAACACAGATTTCCCTGATTACCAGTGCAGGTAAATATTTAAAAAAAATCTTTCTGGGCTTTCAGTTTTCCTCTTCTATGAATTGTGAATTTATGTTATTTGCATATATTTATCTTGTCTTTCTCTTACTATTTTATCAGAATTCTTCGTATTTTCAAAATTTTACTATATTCTCCCAGCCTGTGGTTTGTCTTAACTTGATTAAAGATGGCTTTTCTTCTGTTGTAAAAATTTTAAATAATAAACAATTTTAAATCTTTCCTTAATGACTGGTAATATTTAGTTTTGTTTAACAAATTTTTCTCTAGGGTGATGTCATAAAGATATCTATTTTTCTTGTATGAGTTTAGAGTTTTGTTTTTCATATTTAGGTCATGATTTCATTTGGAGTTTTGTTTTATTTGTGTTATGAGGTCAGGATCTAATTTCATATTTTTTATGAGAATAGCCAATTTAACTAGAACCACTATAATTTGTGTTTTCTATATAGTCAATTAATGATTGCTGTACTAATTTACATCCCCACAGCACTGAATGATAATTCTTCTTTATATATATATATATATATATATATATATATGTATGTATATGTATATATTTACCAAGCAAAGAAATTTTATTAATATTTCAAGCATAACAGTGATAAAACAATAAAGGAAGCCCCTTGAAGCTTAGTTTAATGTAACAAATTTCTTTTTATCATAACTTCTATTTACATTTGTTTACCTTGTGTCAGCCAATGCAGTCAGATAAGAACAATAAATAAGCAGTGTAACAATCATGAAGGAAGAAATAGAGTTATTATTTTTCTGTGATGTAATTTTTTCATAAGAAATGAAAAAATCTAAGAATATATTAGAATTGATGACTCACTCTATTAGTTTGTAGACATTATTATTAGTTTGCAATACAAACTAATATATGCAAACTAATAATATATTTATATATATATTAATTTGTATTGGTATGTAGATATACCAATAAACTAAAGTCATTTATATAAATTGCATTCATATTCCAGGAGTAGTTAGAAAATGTGATTAAGGTATTATTTATAATAGTGACAAATGAAGCATCCAGGAATACACGTAACCAAAGATATGCAGAGTCATAAGGTACAAAATTATAAAAATAAACATCACTGGAAAGATATAGCATATGTACAGACAAGAAGATTCACTATAATTAATCTATAGACCCAATACAATTCTGATCAAATCCCCATCAGGTCTGGTTTTCTTAGGGGGGGAAAGGGAAGCACAGAAAAAAGGGATTATGTATTTTTTCCAATATTAGAAAGAAAATGCAAATATGTACAAACTTTAGTTTTGGTGGTTTTCACAAGATCTCATGTCTCTTTGCTTCGGAACATTAAAATGGTTATATATAATTTATTTAAAAAATAAAACTAGCTTGTTAGATTTATCAAATTGTATGTGTTATACTTTGTTTCTGCTAATAATTCCAAGTTTCCCGTTATAAAAATAATTCCAAGTTGCCCTTTCAGAAGTTTGGTATCTCTTTCTTCTGGTGGCTTTTAAGAAATAGGCAAAACCTTGAACGGGAGAGTAACAATACACTTAGAGTAAGACAAAGGACAGCATTGTTTTCTGGACTTGGTGTTGGCAAGAAACAGAAAAGCACTTATTTTCAGAAAAGAAATTGAGGGAAGAAAGGAGAGGAAAACCTTTAAATCTCATTGCACCCAAGTTTGAATAATAATTCTTTCCTACGATTTACCAGGCATTATCATATACCAATTTCCAGGTATTCTTTTTTCTCATTTTCTTTTTGTCTATTCATGCATCAATGCTGCTCTTTTAAAAGTTGCCTTAAATGAATTACCACATGATCTAGCACTTCCACTTCTGCAAATATAGCCAAAAGCATTGAAAACAGGACAGGGTCTCAAGGAGATATTTGCACACGCATATTCATAGTATTATTCACAGTAGCCCAAAGGTGGAACAATCTAAATGTTTATCAGTCGATCAAATGATAAACAAAATGTGGTATATACACATAATAGGATATTATTGTTTTAGAAATTTGAGGGTATTTTGCTAAATAAAAACCAGCCACAAAAGGACAAGTTCTGTATGATTCCACTTACATTCCACCACTAAACTAGTCAAACTTATAGAAACAGCAGAATGGTGGTTGCCAGCTAGCAGTAGGAAATGGGGAGTTGTTTAACGAGTACCGAGTTTCAGTTTGGGAAGATGGAAAGAATACTGGTGAATGAACAGCAACGCGAATGTGCTTAATACTACCGAAGTTAAAAATGGTTAAAATTTTCATGTGCAAGTTTCATGTAATGTACATTTCAACACAATTAAAAAATTTCAAGGAACTATTCTAGCAAAAATAGTTCATTTTAATAGTTTCTCTTGGTCTTTGGTATTCTGCAGTGTCACCAGTTCATGGAATTCTTTATATTAATGCTGCTCAGGATTATTCTTGAATCTGAGGATTCACACATTCCACAACCTTGAAAAATTCTTGGTTATTATTTTTTGAATACCAGCTGCAACCATTTCTCTAGTCTTTCTTTCTGGCATTGTTACTAGCTTTATGTTGGACTTTCTTTTTCATTTATTTAGCTCCTACATTGCACTCTAGCAAATTTCCTCAAATTGGGTATTGTAGTCCCAGGCAAAAGTATAGTTCTCACACAAAATATTTTTAAAATATAGCCCTTCAAAGGATTAAGGCTCTGTGTCAATAAATTGTGCCAGAAAACAGGGAGACATAAGGCTCTTCTCCACAGCGCTGGATACTGTGCCAAAGCCAAAACCGTAGCGTGTACTCAACAAATACTAAAAACAAACAGGATGCTTTGTGTCAAGTGCTAGATTACTAAGCACAGCGTCACGGAGATCACATTACATCTTTAAGTCTGGCAACATGGGATTTCATACCGCAGGTATGACCTTGAACGAGAAATGTATTTACTTTAAAGCTTCAGTTTCTTTCTGTGGGTTGCTGTGAGGAGCATAAGGGATAAGGTTAGGGAAAAGGCCATCCCTGAGAATTATTAAAATGTTTTCTCAATTCTAAAATATCAAATGCTCAGGCACAATATGCATTTAATAATAGTTTTTTGGGGGGAGGAGGTGTAAGAGAATAACATTACGCTAGCGGTACTTCATAAAGCTTTCCGATTTTGGAAATAAAAATATGAAAAGGTGTGCTTTTAGAACTCAGGAACCGCACTGGCTTTCCTTTTCTGTTCTATGAATGCTCTTTTCTTGAATCTGAACGGTTTCTCTCTCGCCCAGCGCTCGGTTACACCAGACTCATTCCTGATTTTCCACACTTGACTTCTGACTCCAACATTCAGGTTCCGCAAGAGACCCACGGCAGCCGCTTCTCCACCGCCCGATTCCAGGCGCTTCGCTTCGCTTTTGCACGATCATTGGCTGTTGCTCTTCGCGACCGCAGCGTCCTCAATCCTGATTGGACGTCAACGCCCTTTTGTTAGGGCAAAGGTGGACGGGTGACGGGAGGGGGCGGCAGCGAGGGCGCAGGCGTACACTCCAGAGTCTGCGATTGGCTGGCGACGGGGCGGGACGGGGCGGGGACTCCTCTCACGGCGCACGTTCTACGGGCGGAGCTGCTGGTGTCAGTTGGTCCTAGTGTCCCGGCCTGAGGTGTCTTCGAGTTCCTTCCACCTCCCGGCTCCTCGAACGGAAGGTGAGGGCCGTCCTGAGCAGCGGAGGGTCTGGCCTCAGGCCCCTGGAGTTATGGCCTCGGTACCGCTAGGACCTGGAGGGGGGGCGGGCTGGACGCGGCCCGTTGCATCGCGGGCCGGGAGCACGGTCTGGGGCCTGGGCGTTCGGTGGGCGGCGGAGGCCTGTCTCCTTGCAGAACCCCTGCGCAACCTTTTTCTCACCTTTGCGTAATCTGGCCCGGAGGTTCTTTTGGAGAAGGGCCGCCCGCGGTCCTTGATACAGACATCCTGCGGTTTTCTCCTCGCCGCCCCTGAGTCGCAGGCCCTTTTCTGTCCCCCAGCTCTGGAATGGGACTGCGGCCCGGGCATTTTAGTGCGATGGGACCCGGCCCGCCTGGACTTGCCTGTGTCTGCTCTGCAAGAGTGGTGGGAGACGCCAGGTGTGCAGGGAGGCTACTGAGCGGTAAAATAGGGGAGGAGCATCTTTCCTGGCACAGAAAGCAGCATCTGGGTTTGTTTCGTCATTGACTTCTCCCAAGAGTACTACTGAACAAGTGTTGACAAGTAAGGTTTGCAGAGGACTAAAGAATACATTCCTGAAAGGCAGGACTTCTGTTATGCGATGTATCAGTCTCGGAGTATTACATAACAATAGTGGGGACAGATGCTCTTCCAGGTGTTCCCAAAGCTGTGCCTCTGTATGCCGGTGCTTGTACCCCTCAAGCCTGGGGTATGAAGTTTGTCATCAATTGCTTAGTAAAAATGCAAAAAGAGTCTCACACATCGGGTGGCAAAATGTTTGGCAAACTTAGATTAGGTTCACTTTAAAGTCTTTTTCCATTGCACGTGAAGTTTGACCCACCCAACTTTTTGGCATCTAAAACTGATTTTCATCAGTTTTATGATTTTCATCACTAAATCTACTTAGTAAGACTGCTAAAATAACGTCTTTGTGCATTAATGTGCTAAATGCTTTACAAATATTTCATCAAATCAACATAAAGGAAACTGCAATTTACAGATGTGGACACTAAATCTCAGAAAGGCCATGTATCTTGCTTCAGGTTTTACAAATAATGTCCGTACAAAGAATGTGCACCCTGGTCAGTTTTAGATGCCAAAAAGTTGGGTGGTTGTAATTGGACGGATATTAGGGGGAAAGTCTGAAAATCTCCAGCCTCAGATGTGAGCATTTGCTGTAGTTTTGGCTGTGTCGGTAGATACTTAATAGTTTTCAGTAAGCCATTCTCATCTTTGGCCTTGATTTGTTTGTAAAATGGGGCAGCTAGACGAGAGGGTTTTTCTATAGTCATTTTTGTGGCCTGAATTAGAGCTAAAGGGTAGAGAAGAGAGTAGCTAACATTTATTGAATACCTACTATGTATGTTTCTACTCATTAAATTGTCAACAAACCTACTGTTTGTTGTATACTGTTGTTAATCTCCATTTTACAGATGAGGAATGCAAGACTGAGATGTTAACCTTGTCCAAGATTCCAGAGCTTATAAATTGCAGAGCTAGCATTTGAATCCAGATAATCTGTGTTGTTAATTACTGTGCTACACTATCTCTTCAGAAGAGGGATATTGTGCTATTATTGGATACTGTTCAAAGAAGATAGAGGTGCGCATGTATTTGGTGAGATAATTGTCTTTGCTCAGAGGGGTGTAGGTGAGGAAAAGATAATTTAATTAAATGGATCTTGTCCTAATTCCTGGTGCTTTTCTCTCTATAGTTGCTGCTTCCTGGACTTAAATTATCAAAAATAATTTAAGAGTCTCTTCCACTAACCAAGGCCAGATGCAGATAGGCACCAAAATTTACTGTAGTTCTTGAGAAAAGCTTTAAAAGCTCTGACGTAGGCATAGGCCAAAACTGAAAAATCTCAGAGAACCATAACTTATTTAGGGGGTAAAGCAGATTTAGGATAGGTAGCCTCAACACCCCAGATTTATTTCAGTCTTCCTACACATGAGAAGCGTAGTCTGTATTTTCTCTTTTTGTCAGGTTTGCATTTATGTATAGTAGCAGAAGGAGTTGAAAATGAACTATTAAGAGCACATTTGACACAGAATTGGACTGATGTTATAGAAACTGTAGGGATTTTATAATTGAAAACTCAATCTTGTATTAAATACCTTTTATGACATAGTACTTTGTTAATGTAGACATTATGCAGTTGGAGGATTGATCTTATTTTGAAAGAAAATAAAATCATCACTAAAATACTTTGACATAAAGAACTCAATAAACTTTTTGATCCCACATGTAAAATAAATCAGTTTGTTATTTTAAAATAATTGTCAAGTCTTTTAGTATATTCAATGGTAGCATTTTGAAGCCAGTGTATTTAATCACATTATAATGAAAGAAAGTTGACTTTTTCTTGTGGAGAGGCAGCACATAATGTTCTGGTCCACTTCATTAGAGAGTCCTTTTGCACCATGCTGCCACCTAGAGTTGGGCAGGTTTTACGCTGTACAGCCCTTGGGGGTGCAGTCTTACAAAGCAGTGCCAACTGACTGCCAGACTCTGTGATATGTCTGTAGCACTGTTCTTATAGCACTTTTTTTTGTGTTCCTTCTTCCACTTCAACCTTGAATATAAAAGTAGTTTTTTTCTCTAATAAGCCCTCTTCATGCTGTTTTTCTGCTTTTTATTTTCTCTTCTTTCGGATGAAGTCAAACTGTTGAGAAGCCATGCATAGATTTGTGTTGTTTGGGTTATACATATTATATGGTAAAAATCTCAGCAGCTGACTACTTTTTCTTTACCTGTTACATTGGTCAGTTTGGAACACTTGTGATTTTGTAGAAGACTTTGGTTTAATTTTAATATTAGACCAAAACCCATCAAAAGAAAAATTATCCCTTCCCTGTACTGTGTCCGATGTCAAAATCAGATGTATTGGTTTTGGGATTATCTGTGGTTTTGGCTTGTATCTCTTATAACTCTTCTTAGCTATAATAAAAAATTCTGTTTTAGCTGTATTCTTAAAAACATTAGATATTAAAAATGTGAAACACTTAAAAAATTTATTTAGCCAGGACAGTAACCAAATTACAGTTTCTTGTTACTGAGAACTCTCAATCTCATTCACTTTTCCTTTGGGCTGCTGTCTCCATTCATCTTTTATCTGGATCAGTGGATGTAATGGTGTGAAAACTAAGGGTGACAGGCACCTTGCCAGGAGTACGCTCTTCTGTCAGGGAAGTGTCACATCAAGTTTTCACTGCTGACACTCTTCCTCTTCAGCTATAAAGAGACATGTCGATTGAATGGAGAGAAATAATTTTTGAAGTATTGTCTTCAGATACTTTGGTAACTTGAATTAATTTTCTAAAGATAAATTTTTAAATCTAGTTTTAGATTATTAAAATTTACCTGCATGTACTAATATATACTTTGAACTGCAAAGAACCTGAGAATTAAGGCCATGTAAAAAAAAAGAGGCAGGGGAGAGAAACTTTAATTGCTACTTAGATAAGTGAAATGATGCTAGAGGATGAGGAATAAGTTTATTAAGCCTTAGTAAGTTTATTGTTTATCGTTTGTACTTAGTTAATTCTTTAATAATGCTATATAAGGGATGTTAAATATCTTTCTTTTTTTAGACTAATAAATGATGTCTTGAGTTTATATACATGTACACTGGACATTTTATTTCCATGTTCACATTAGGATCTGAAGTGGAAATGAAGCTGTGGGGGAACATACAGTACACGGATATTCCTTGATTGTGATTCTATTTCCAGTATGTAGACATCCTTGTTTAGTAGGTCTGGTATCCACTGTCTAGAACAGTGGTTCTCAACCTTCCTAAAGCTGTGGCCCTTTAATACAATTCCTATGGGTCGCGACCCACAGGTTAAGAACCGCTGGTCTAGAATATGGGGGCATAACAATGCCTTGGTTATAGTCGGTGGTCAATAAATTCTTGTTGAAAGAGTAACACTGACAAGACCAGTCTGGGTTGCTTCAGTGTAGTGGATGAGATTGGTTAACAAATCTGTTTTCAGTACATCTGGTAGCATTATTTAATAAATTTTGAGCACATTTTGAACATGTTGAGTTTAAAATGATTGTTAACAATGGAACAGAGTATGTTTTGTAGGCATTTTGTACTCTAATAATTATTTTGAGGCCTTTTATGAAAATAATAACATATTAATATTTACTCATTTGTTTACATTCAGATTAGTCTATGTTGATTTAACTATAACTAGGAGGTGACAAGTGGACATATTTCGTTTATTCCATTAGTGTTTCAGATGTCTAGTTTTTTTCTTTTGAATTATATATACAAAAAATGGCAGTATATGTAAAATAATGTTTCAAGAAAAAATATTTGATAAAGCTTTATTTTCCTCTCTGCCATCATCCTTAATGTCAGAGCTTTTTCCATTTTGCTGTGTTCTTCGTATCCATATTTATGTATATTTTACATGATTCATATCAGTGAGTACAGTTTTATAAGCATTTACGTCTATAAATTTCTCCTTTTTTGTAATTGTCCTTAGGCTAAATTTCCAAGAGTAAAATACTTAGTAAAAAAGATTTAAATGTTTTTATGAATTTTGTTTATTATTGTACTGCTTTCAAAAAAGATTACATATTTAAAACTTGTGTCCAGCACTTGTATCCTTTGCTTATTTACCCTTATGTACTCTTATTTAGGTATTTATTCTTAGAAACATTAAAGTAAATAAAAAGGAATCTGCTGGGTTATATTTGACAAAATTACCTTTCAAAAACATACATATTTTATTGCTATAAATGTCTTATGTTTCTAACTTTTTCTAATTGTAGATCATTCACAAAGGATTTTGTATCCAAGGCCTAATATTTTGTTACCCAAGATGATGAATGCTGACATGGATGGTATGTTCTTATTTTCTTCTTTCTTATGTTCTAGTTTTGTGGATGCAATGGAAAGAGAAGAGAAATAATATTTAGAAAGTTTGGGTTTGGGCTAATTTATCTATATCCTGTCTACTTTTAGAAAGTATCTAAGGCAGCTTCCATTCCTTAACTGTGAAGGGTTGACAAGTCAATTTTATTTTTACCTCTGTGTCCTCATCTGCAATTTGGAGAAATACCTTTTAACTTCACAGGGCTCTTGTGTAAGTCAAGTAAGAATGCATACAGTAAATTTTGCAGATTTTTTAAGTGCTACACTATGCATATGGTACCTAGTGGTAATAGTAAATCTGAACCTTTATATTGCAGCAGTTGATGCTGAAAATCAGGTGGAACTGGAGGAAAAAACACGACTTATTAATCAAGTGTTGGAACTCCAACACACACTTGAAGGTTTGCTTGCCTTTTGTAGTTTTCTTGCATGACATCCTGTTAATTGAAATTGTAAGCATTTATGTTGCTTTTTGTTTTTTAAGGTGTATAATTTTAAAAAGTACAAACTTCAAAGTCCATGTCAGTATACGTGTGTATTTGTTTCCATTCCTGCCCATAGCTTTGGCTAGTGGTTTTAAAAAACAAATATGCTTCCAGAAGAAAGTCAAATGACATTCTTATCCTTCCCTCTTTATGTCTAACATAATTATTTAGTATATGATCCCCCTTTTAAGTCCCTGCAATGTGTTACTAAGTTAATCTTAATAAAGACTGTTTTAAAGTAAAAACAATGTGTTAGCCTTGGAGATTAAAGGAGAATGAATTTTTTTTTTTTTTTTTTTTTTTCTAAATGTCTTGCATAAAATTTATACTACTACTGAAACACCTTTTGGTCTTCAAGGAAATTAAGAGGTCGTGCGGTTGGGTTTTTTTGTTTTGTTTGTGGTTCTGTCATCAAGGTGAGCAGGTTGTTCAGAAACCTCTAACAGCTTCCCGTTTTATATAGAGTTAGTAACAACCATCTGTGACTCCCCTATTACTATTCAGAGTCATGTCACATTCTCTGCCTCACATATCCCACCTCAGACTCTGACCTCCTTGCTGTACTTTCAGCGTGCCAAGCATTCTTCTACTCAGGGTCTTTGCTGCTGCTGTTCTCCTCTGCTCAAATCTTCTTCTCTTAGATGTTTGGCTCATTCTCTTACTTCCCTTAGGTCTCTGGTCAGATTCCCTTTGTCAAAATGGCTAATCCTGAAAATAGCAACTCCCCTTCTTCTTTTAGGACCCTTACCCACCTTGCTTTCTCTTCATACCAATTCCTCACTGTGTGACATACTCTGTATTTACTCGTTTATTTCATGGTTGTTCCTGACCCACACCTGTATGTCCTTAACACACATGTGCACCTGTTCTGTTTTTAGACTAGTACCTGGCTCCTAGAGGGTACCTAATGCATATTAGTTAAATGAGAAAATAGATGAAATTTTTTATGTCGTCATCAAGAACTTTATCTTTTCAAATTCCTGGTATCAGTTACCTGGAAACCAGTTGCTTTTAGGTGTATGAATTCAGTTGTGTTAACCTACTGTATACCTTAAACATTTTCTAGTAAAGACATTATGGCTTTATGTTGGTAAGACATGAACCAGAATTCACAGTTTATAATTAAAAAAAAAAATTAAGTGTTTAAGAATTAAACAGTAATGCTTTTTACAAAGAATAACATTTAGTCTAATGTGAAATCTCTTTTTAGGAATTACTGTCTACTGATTTATACTCAGTTAACTTTGTTTACCTTAACTTCTCTAAAGTAATCTGAATCCTTAAACTTAAGGATTGAGTTGTGTCTTTTAAGCATGGAATCCTAAACCTTTTGTAATATGGAACTATTGCCGTCATTTTATCAATAACAGCATTTTCATTTTTTATATAGATCTCTCTGCAAGAGTAGATGCAGTTAAAGAAGAAAACCTGAAGCTAAAATCAGAAAACCAAGTTCTTGGACAATATATAGAAAACCTTATGTCAGCTTCTAGTGTTTTTCAAACAACTGACACAAAAAGCAAAAGAAAG
>CAUYPK010028637.1:0-29330 GCA_963574355.1 Loris lydekkerianus | reverse complement strand
TGATGTGCGATCTCCAACCTTCTCTCCTGGTATAGCTCGAATCCTCCAGGTTACTTACTAAATTTCCATCCTTTAACTCTCCTTCTGGATGGGAGCCTCTGTGAAAAGCTGGCTTCAGTCCGCCATCTTGTCTCAACCCCCTTATAATGCACACTTCTATTTCTCAACTCCCAGCCTCAGTGTTATTGCCATGTATTTTATTTTTACATGTTATTAATCATACGATGTTTCAGTTTAAATGGTTAATGAGCTGTTAAAGAGATGGAGTAAAAAAATTATTTATATTTACCCATTAAGCCCTCTGTTTAGACCAGGGTTTTGTCAACCTTTACACTACTGACATCCTGTCTGTGGGGATGTCCCCCATGCTTAGAATGTTTAGAAGAATTCCTCCTTGCTATCTACAAGGTGTATTGCATTCCATACAACATCCCCAAGCTGTGAGAACCAAAAATGCCTCCAGATAGCACCAAATGCCCAGGAGTTTGGAGTAAAATCATCCTCACTTGAGACCCATTGTTGTCTATCCAAACATCATTACCTTTTCTCAAAAGATTCCCTTCAATGTTTTGTGTAGTGAGGGTATAGTAGTGATAAATCTTTCAGCTTTTGTGTTCCGAAAAAGCCATTGTTTTACCTTCATTTTTGAGAGAGATTTTTACTGAGCAAAGAATCATGGGCTTACACTTTTGTTGTTTTGGCATCTAAAAAAATACGGCTCTGTTGACTTCTTACTTGCGTTGTTTCCAACAAGAAATCTACTTCTACTGTAATCCTTATCTTCATTCCTCTGTATGTAACACATGTTTTTTTCCTCTGGCTGCTATAAAGATTTTCTCTTTATCACTAGTTTTGAGCAAATTGATTATGATGTACCTTGATGTAGTTTTCTTCATGTGTCTTGTACTTAGAACGCATCATACTGGTATAAATTTTAATCTACAAACAAGTCTGAGTGACAAATATCAGATTTCTTTTGTTACTTTAACTCAAGTTAAGTCTACCTTGGCCTCAATCTTTCCCAACACACTGTGTGATGTTCAACACAGTCATTATTTTCCCTTCCCCCACTAGAGGGGTGCAGTCCCCTAGGCCCTACACAGATGAGGGGGCCTCTTCTAATGTGGGTCATCCATGTGCCTTGGCAGCAATAGTGATATTCAATGTTCTTGTTCACAGCCAGTGTTGTCTCTAATCTGTGTGTGGGACCTGGAAATTGTCAAGTGGTTAGAGGCCTGTGCCCTTCTTTTACACTGCGATCTGCGATGCCTATCCCTTTCAATCCTCATGTTGAAATTTGATCCCCAATGTGAGAATGAGGAGATGGGGCCTCATGAGAGGGGTTTGGGTTAAAGGTAAGATCTTTCATGAATAGATTAGTGTCCTCTCTGGAGGGTAAGTGAGGTATTAGCTCCCAGGATGTGGATGTTAAAAAGAGCCTACTGCCTTTGGCCCTCCCTCTGGCTTCCTCTCTTGCCATGTGATTGCTGCACATTCCAGAGCTCCCCTGCCCCCCACCCCCTAGATGCAACCTGAGACCTTCCCCAAAAGCAGGTGCAGGTGCAGAGCTTCCAACACTGTGAGCCAAACAAACCTCTTTTCTTTATAAGTTACCTGGGCTTGGATATTGCTTTACAGCAGCACTAAACGGACTGAGACAGAGCTATTTTCCTTAGTAATTTTTCTGCAGGCCTGGTCCTCTCTCCTGTAGCACTCTGGTGCGGTCCTTCCTCTGTCTATGTCAAGGGACTCTCTGTTTCACTATTCTCAGAGGCTGTTTCCCTCTTCCAATATCCAACAAATCTATTCAGTAAGTTTGTTTTTGAAAAAAAAAAATAGGAAAATTAGATAGTCACAAAGATCTCTGCTTTCTGCCATGAGAAGAAATCCTCAAAGCGAAAAAATGGCAATAGCATAGCTACCTACTTGGAAAGATGATGAAGAGGGAAGGTTATAGACAAAATCCAAGTTAACTTCAAAGATTACCCTGCCACCTGTACAAATAATAATATAAGGTGGTAAATGGTGTAGTACATATAAATAAAATGCTATGAGTACACTTCGGAGTAACCTGTAAAGGCAACGAGAAGCTGAATCTTAAAAAATAAAAATGAGTGTGTAAGGCCAAAAGGAAAGACAGAGAGAAGCTTGTGACAAGGTCCTAAGCTATGGGATACCCTGGAAACAATAAGAGAAAAAGAGAGAATTGTGTGTCAGAGTGTACAGAGGGATTAGGAAAGAAATAGAAGAGTAAAAGGGAAAGAAGCTGGAAAACTTAGTCAATAACTAATTCTAAGGGGGGGCTTATGCTGAACTAAGAAGCTCAGATCCGACACTGCAGGGAGCATGCAATCATTTAGGTAGAAGAATGACCTACATAGCACTATCTTTTATTATTATGTGATTATCAAAAATTAAGATATAGCAATTATGGCAAGAAGAAAACTGTATTCGTTTTCTATTACTATGTAAAATATTACTTCTTTAAACAATGCACACTTACTATGCGCCTACCTCCAAATAGAATCAAACAATTAGCAATTTCATGAATTAAGAGAGAATTTTCACTTGTACTATGAAGGATAAATACATAAAAAATCTTTGCATTTGTTAGAAAACAGAGACTTTATCAACACCGATTCTTTGTTTAAAATGTAAGTTATAGATGCATGAGGATCCCATTCTTACAGAACTCATGTGCATTATTGAGGAAATGATATTCAAATAGTAATCTAAAGGGGGTCCAGTAACTAACAGAAAATGTTGGAAAAAGCAACATGGCTGACAGGCAAAGATCAGGGTGATGTATGAGGAGTCCAAGAAAATATCAAAGCCAGATTATAAAGATCCTTCAGTCTAGGGAAGCCAGTAAAGGGTTTTAAATAAAGAGTATTATTTAATTTGTGTTCTTAAAAAATCTCTCTGTCTGGAGTTTGGAGTTTAGCACAAGACCAGTTTGAAAGACATTCAGTAGGTTAATCAAGAGTCTATATTAAAGTAGCTTGAATGAGGGAAGAAAAAGTGGAAATGGAAAGAGATGGACAGATGGTAGGGATATTTAAAAATTCCTATTTCCAAACTTAATGGTGGATTTTCGAAGAATTTACAAAGAAGAGGATTTTTTAGATATGTATGTGGACAACTGAGTGGGTGATTGTGACTGTCACTGAATCATGAACACTAGGAGAGAGTTGGGCGTCAAGGGTAGGGTTAGGAGTATAAGCTAAGCCACTCTCAGGGTTGAGGTACCTTTGCAACCTCCCCATTGGAGGTGACACAGTAGCAAGTGCATATATGCTCTGGAGTTCAGGAGAGATTTCTAATCAAATAATAAACACGTGGGAATCCTTAACTCAGATGTTAAGTGAAGACTCAGACATGATAGCATCTAGAGAAGGAATATAGAATGAGACGAACAGAATCAAGCCTTGAGGGACCTCAGTGGTCAATAGATGTGTAAAGAAGGGTAATCCTTTAAGGGAGATTACTAAAGACTAGCCAGACATATAATGCAAAAGTCAAGAGGAAAGAGATATGCAAATGTTTCTAAGAGGTAATGGTCAACATTTATGAGTGATCCACTGTGATAAGCTTTGAAGAGTACTCTTTGTTTAGTTACATAGAGGTCACAAGTGACCTTAGAGTCATCTCAGTGAAGATACGGAGATTAAGTGTAGCTTGGAAAGAGCTGAGGAGTGAGTAGGCGCGGCTTAGCTATAAAAGGATGGGAGAGACTGGACAGGAGCTAAAAGACAAGGCATGATTGAGAGAGAGTTATTTTAAGGCAAATGAGACTTTAGAGTGCTGAAATGCTGATGGAAAAATCAGTGGAGTTGTGAATCATGAAGACAGGGAAGACAGATTATATTGGTAAAGATGATGAAAACAGGAGGGAATGGAACCCAGACACAAGAGGGGTAGATGATTCTAGAGCAGAGGAATAATTCCTTACTCCAACAGAAGGCAGAGAGGAAAGGATGGATGTAGAAGCAGATATGTTTCAAGATTTGATACAAAAAATGTTGGGGTAAAGGTAAAAAAAAAAGAAAAAGAAAAAGTTGAGGGGGATGATGTAGGGAGCTCCTTTGAATGGCTTCTATGTCCTTTCAAAATAGAAGTGAGTTCATTTGCAGGTCCAGGGAATGGAAAAGATAGAAGAGATGCATTCTTAAGTGAGAAAATTTATCTTGTGAGTACAATATAAGCTTGTATTCTTAAAATCTTTAAAAGTGAAAAAAACAATTAGTCAATCTGTTTTCTAAATATTAGACATATTTTTAATGACTTTCTTCACTAAATTCAATCACTTTGGCTTCAGTCTGGGTGGTATTTGGTTTTCTGCTCACTAAAATAATCTAGTTCATTCACATGGACACAAACTCAAATTACATTTTCAACAGCAGTGGGTTTAATCATGTTATCCATAATTCTTTCTTTCCTGACTACCCATTCAAGATACAGTCCCCGAATCTTGTTGAGTGTCTGCATGACTGCTGCATTCCAGCTATCACTAGGACATTCTGCTATTGATATCATCTCAGCAATAACTCAGATTCTAATCATCTTAAGGAGGCATCTCTCAAAATTTTCTAACATTTTCCCAAAACTTTCAAAATCTAAATGTAGCCAAGTTGTCTAAAAATTAACCTTCATGTTTACACAAAGTTCCCAAATTCCAAACCCACCATCATTTCACCTGGCATCTCCTCAGGTTTACTGACACCCTTCTCATTTTCCTAACCAACTTTTTTCTTGTTCCTATTTGTGGCATATCAAATACCCTTTCACTTAGGCCTCTTTTTTGGCTCTGGTCTCAGAAATTATGTTTATTTTTAAGTTGTTCTTTGATTCTGAAGACTTATTAAGGCTTTAATGAAGAGAGAGACTTGAAGGGTGTCAAAGGAGTTTCCAGTGAAGAGTTGCCAAGAGCGGCTTGATTACAGGGGACTGTCTATGAAAATAGCAGAGGAGGACTGAGCTTTATAATTAAATCTCTAGGTGCCTGAGCTTACAGGGGTCTCCAGGAAAGATAAGATGAACCCAGTGTAGGTGATTATTCAAGGCTATTAGCAAGGCAAGCCAAAAAGTACAATAATAACTCATAATTTAAGAGATTCAATTTAAAAAAAAAAACAAACACTTAATGGAATATCTCCAGCAATGTGAGTGGTGATTCTCTATTACATGAAAAATGAAAGGACTTTTGACCACACTAGCCAGAAAACATTCCTCTTCCACTTCATTTAGCAATCATACACACTGTTTTTTTTTTTTTAATTTTTTTCATGTCACTCCCTTTGATTCAAATCATTCCATTCTAGAAGCATTGAACCAACATTTTCAAGAGGGCTGGCAATTTCTTTACCACTCCATCAAAGTTGTCACCACATCATCATGACCACCCTGCCACTCCTGTTTTCCTCCTTCAGATGCAGTTAACACCATTTCAAGTAGGATATGGGGCATGTAGGACAACAGACAGGTAGAGGGAGGGCTGCCTGCCAAAGCAGTGTGTGGCAAACAAAGAAAGCTCCCAGGAACCAGTTGAGACAGGAAGGGTGTTGTGTCAGGAGCAATTAGAGCCAAGGAGATGAAAAGCTAGGAAAATAAATTATCAAGGAAAGACTGGATCATGCACGGGGCTGAATAGGGAAGTAGGAGCAGCTGAGGTAGGCTGAACAGTGGATGGGGTCCTTTAGCAGGCACAAGTTGGGGACATGTTCTCAGCTGCCATTCTCACTGGACATCAATAACTCGCAAAGAAGGAATATTGCATTGTGGAAGACAATGCTTTTGTTTATCTTCACACAAAGATTAGTTTGACATTAAAATATAAATGTATAAATGGAATGATGGGAGACAATAAACTAAATTCCATGTTTTTCTCCCTGAAAATTGTTTATGTGAGTTGAGCACTCACTTTTAAAGAACTTGGCCAGTACATACATCAGGATGGAACATGGACCAATTGTACTATTGTTTTATTGACTATCTCCATAGATATGTGAAATGACTCCATGTTGAGATAGAATAACTCTTTTTAAGAATCAAATTACAGGACACTCAAGCTGCATGAAAGTCAAGACACCAGTGTGACTTTTTTTTTTTTTTTTTTGTAGTCTCAAGTATAGATCGCATACAAAGAAATATCATTGCCCTGTAAATGGATTTTCATGAAAAATTATCACTTGTCCTTTTTTTTTTTTTATTTCAAATTAATATGGGGCTACAACTTTTTAGATTACATTGTTCTCACTTCCAAGGTAAAATTCCAGTTGTAAAAGAACCCCTCACTCAGGGGGCTGCTATACACCCTTGAATGGTGCCCATTGAGATCTCACTACATGCCACCCCTTCTTCTGCCAATCGTCCTCCCCCTCTCTCCTCCCTGCTCCCTCTTCCCCTTCCCTGCATACTAGACTATGTTTGTGTTTTATTATTCATATAACCATGTAATTGTTTCCAATTGGTTTCATATTAGTAGTGAATACATTGGGTATTTATTTTTCCATTCTTGAGATATTTTACTAAGAAGAATGTGTTTCGATGCCATCCAGGCAAACATAAAAAATGTAAAGTCTCATCTTTTTATGACTGAATAGTATTCCATGGTATACATATACCACATTTTGTTGATTCATTCATGGACTGATGAGAATTGGGGTTGCTTCCTTGACTTGGCAATTATGAATTGGGCTGCAATAAACATTCTTGTGCAGATGTCTTTGTGGTAAAATGATTTTTGGTCTTCTGGGTAGACACCTCATAATGGGATTGTGGGATCAAATGGAAGGTCAACTTTTAGTTCTTTGAAGATTTTCCATTCTTCTCTGGCCTCAACTGGGTGGGCGGTGCCGGCTGCCTAACTCCGCTTGTTCTTCCTCTGGTTCAATGCTCCTCCTCCTCAAAGCATTCTCTCTTCCTGTCTTCGTCCTCCCAGAGAAAACCACTTTCCCCTCATCTCCCACTGCAGCTTCTCTCAGCTCCACTGTCCCAAGCCCAGATGTGCCATCCAGGTTCTGAAGTTTTATGCTCCTCCACACAAAGTTCATCGGACCGTGTGCCCAACAAACAGTGATCTCCGAGGGAAGGAGGAAGCTAAGTGACACTGATAGGCACAGTGTGCCCATATGGAAAGTACAGACCACTGAGCAGGGTCATGTTGATCAAAACAGCCTTAGGAGGTCCTGATACTCCCTTTTGATGTTGTTTTCCTATGGAACACTGATTAATACAAAATGAGATTTTCCTTATTCAACTATACAGGCTGCCAAGTGGACAAAGCTCTTAAAGGCACTGTGCCAGGCCAGGTGCCTCATAAATCAGGTGTGATATTTCAATACAGTAAATTCAGTAATAAAATGAAGCTTTGGGAATTTTTTGAATAAACTATATGAAGAGCATGATGGCTGGCAAAAATTGTGACTGTTGTACACAGTTTGGATTGCAGAACCAAGAAGGAAGGAAGGAATGGTTAAATAAAAATATGGTATATTTAATTAGTAGTTGACAAGTAGTCTGTCCATTTGTTTACACAATGACAATTTGTCGAACACATATTATTTGTCCAGCAGTGGTGAGCAAAGTATAGATAGTCTTGTCTTCATGGAATTGATAATCTTATAGAGGAAGAAATAGTAAGCAATTGATGATATGCACTGCAGATTGTGATGCTATAAAGAAAAGGTAAAAGCTATTATGAGAGGTGACACCAGAAGACTTGTGAGACTGGGGACTTGACAAGATAGGGCTCATCGTGACGTTAGTGAAGTTAGTCTGGGTCAGGAAGAAGGGCAGAAGACAAATTGAAGTGGATTGAAATGTAAATAAATCAAAGAAAGAGGAAGGAGAAGAAAACAGGGGGTGGAGTTACATCATTGAATGAAACAGACAAACCCCTGCCCTTAGGGGGTGCATGTCGGAGAAGAGACGGGCAGGTGGGTGCTGGATGGGAGGCCTGAGAGGTGTAGGAAGAAAAGACGCAGACACAACTGTGGCCATATTCACCAGGGGACAGGTGCCAGAGAGACACACAGGCAGTGAAGGCCTGAGAAAACGTCCCCCAATGAGAGGGCTGGGCAAAAAAAAAAGTATTCAGGAGAATCCAGAGAAGGGGACAGGCAAATGTCTGCATTCAGAATGGATGCGGAAAAATAAGATTTGTTAAGAATCCAGAGACTTCATTAGGGTCTATGCTTAATTTTGCCTAATTAGGCCCCAATAATTAATGCTCTGAGCATAATAAAGAACTGATAGGACAAAATGCCGGTGTGCAAAGCCCCATGAAAGCAATGTATCTTCGACTAGTAATGATTATGTTCCTTTTTATTATTAAAGATGCAATTAAAAGATTTTTGTGTTTTCCCCTTTTGTATGAGGAAATAATAAACATTGTATTTGATATTGGGATTTTCCATATGTAGTGACACCAGAAATGTAATTAGCTGTAATTTTTTTAACAAATCGTTTTGAATGATGCTAATGACAACTTAAAGATTCTAAAACAGAATGTGGACTCATTATCTGAGTGGAAATACAGGATTGGCGTTCTGTTAATCTAAGTCACTAAAGACATAACATCTCCCATTTTTTAAGTGCTATTCTGGGCCAGGCATATGCTAATTTCTTTAAAGAAAAGATGCCCTCCTATAAAATGACTGCTGGCAAAAAGCTGGGAATGGAGTGATTTCCTTGTGATTAAGAGAGAAGTGAGAGAAAGGAAGGGAAGGGAGAGCAGGATGACTCTTTTCTGGATGACTCTTTACATCATGTTTATGCATTAGGGCCTGATATCCACAATCATGAGCATTCAGTAACTGGTTGAGGTTGATTATGGTTTTGATGATGATGACAAATATAACCTTCTTCCCAATCCCCAAGCGGTGTATCAACAGGAAATATTATCATCTCCAATTTGTAGGCAAGGGGGAAAAAAGGGGACAGCTTACATTTTTGATAGCAATTTTTTTTTGTCTTAGATATTATTTGTAATCTAAAGAAATAAGTGTTAGTAGCAAAACTGGAAAAATCTCCAATAGTATCACTTTAAGACCTGGAAATTACCTTTGTAAAATACTCCCTCTTGTCCCCCACCCCCCTTCTGGCTCACTGTCCACCATGGTTAAATGGTACACATTCTAATTATACTTTGGCATCAACTAGCAGCAGAACATAGGCACTGCTTGATTTTCCACATGCTGATTGCAATACCACCATTGAATTGCCACATGTGCAGAATTAACTAAACTGTTGTATATGAAGAAGGGATTTTTTAGACCCTTGCTCAGACTATATTATTTGGCAGCACCTCCTGGTAAAGTGTGAGCATCACCACTCTCTTAAAGGTCTTCTTACCTAGAAAGATGGCCACTCTCTAAGTAGTAAGTGGAGACAAGGATGATGCATGGGTCAATTGTAGCAGAGTTCAGAGGAAAAATAGGGCTGCTCAAGCCTGCTCTCCTGGGAACACTGGTATGCGGTGCAAGGCAGCTGTCCTGAAAACACTGCCCTATACATAGTAAGGGCTCAATAAATACAATGCTTATGTTTCCTCGTAGTAAATATTTTCTTCCTACTTGATAGGTCCATTTCCACAATCACATCTTTTCACCTTTCTAAGAAATCAGAGTCAGAAAATTTATTTTGCCAGTACCATTTTGACAACGACTTTCTAGCCATCAAAGATGCTTAAATGACAACATGCTTCTACTGTGAGTATCTTCACAACATCCGTACAGAGCAGGCATGACGAGGTATGATTGTTTCCAGTTTGTAGATATGGAAACTTTAGTTCAGACTTGACATCTCACAGGGAGTATTAAGTTTTCAAAACAATAAACAATACTTTCCAACAGTAAGCCTAGACTTTGGATCTATAAACAGAATAATAAACTATGTCTTTTAAAAGAATGACAATTATATAGAATTTTAATAGGAAATTTTGATTACATATACTCAACCTGGCAAAAGGAATATAATATATTAATGTTCTCAAGTTCATTGGAATAAATAGGAAATGAAATCAACAACACGCGGACATCATCAACCATGTGGAAGACACAGTGGCATGTACGTGCTAAGAATGTAGAAATTACAATCCCTCTTCATTAGGAGAGAAAGCGAAAAAATAAAGTGTGCATAAAAAGTAACTTTTTCATAAAGGGGAACATGAGATCTTTACATTACAAAGCCTTGTATAATATCTAGACTAGGAATTGGCAAACTTTTCCCCTGAAGGACCAGATAGTAAATATTTGGGGCTCTGCAAGACAACTCTGTTGCAACTCTTCAACTCTGCAGTTGTAACTTAGTAGCTAGCTCAAAAGCAGCCATAGATAACTTGTAATGGGTGCGGCTGTGTTCCAATAAAGCTTTATCTACAAAAACAGAAAACAGACTGGATTGGACTCAAGGGCCATAGGATGCTGATCCCTGGTCTTGACAATAATGGATAAGTATATAGTTCTCTCATTTTTCTGACAATTAAGCCTACTCCTTAATTATTATATAGTTTTTGAATAGGTAATAAGCATCCTTAACACGAAATGCAAGAAGCCCCAAAGGTTATTCAGTGAAAAGTAAAATGTCTCCTCTCTCCTCTCACATCACTGTTCCCCAGCTCCCCTCACCCCAGCTTCTCACTTTTACCCCAGTTTCTCACTTTTCCTTCTCAAATATAATCACTTTTGTTAGTTTCTCGTGGATCCTCCCAGGGATATTTCTAAAGCTATGTAAATCATGGCAGCTTTCAAGGATACAACTCTGATTTAATACTCACCACAGCTCTGCAAGTAGGTAGATTATCTGCTATTATCCCCATTTTGGAAATGAAGAAGAAGAAAGAGACTCAGAAAAGCCAAGTTACTTACCCAAGGCCATACAGTTAATGGCTCAAATCCTGTGTTCTACACAGTAACCTGCCTCCCAAAGAGTGCTTCTTAAAAAAAAAAAAAAAAAAGTGGAGTGATGCTGGATTTTTCTTTTAGGAGAACGACTGAACAAGGCTTTTCGGCAAGTATAGCCTTAATCTCAGAAGCTCCTATCTGCCTGCTTTTTGCACTTGACCCCACTCCAGGATGTCTTCCTTCTTCTCAAGCCAGACATGTCTTATCAGATGTGAGTTGTTAAAGCCATCGGGGGAGAAACAATGCTTGGTATTGGCAGGTGCCCGACTGTACACTTCAGAATGACAATAAACCTCAGGGTCTTCACACACAGTTCACAAACGCTCCCTCTTCCCTCCTTCACTCTCCCAATCAAAAGCTGGTGCCTCTCTGGTGAGCTGTGTGTCGGCTCGCCAGCATAGCCTGTTCTCGCCACACTCCCTTGTATGTCTGAATGCTGGACATTCTTTAAAGGTTGACTCGGGCTGATTTCATTCCTAGAAGATGCTATGATAACTCTGGCAAAATTCACTTCTTTTTCTGCTGATTACAAAGGTTTCATTGTCCAAAATTGTTGGCTCTAACCTAATTGTCTTATAATTTAATGGTTTGTGTATGGCCAATGTCAAAGAAAATATTTCTCCAAATCAAAAAACATACTTCATATACATTAATATACCACCTACTTCTTATCTCAGGCTACAAGCAATTCACATAATAGGTGTTGAGAAATATTTGTTGAATAAATGAATGAATGGATGGTTGAGATACTTTAAGCCTCCCTCTGGGAATATGTGCATCAGTCTGCAATTCTGTTGAAGACCTCACGTAATGCTTAGTACCAAGACTGAATCTGCTTCAACACACGTGAGGAGGCTTTGCTCTTAGAACCACTGTGGATCATGTAGCTTTTGAATGTGTCTTTACTGGACGATGTTTTCTACACCCTAAATCTTACCCAGAACCCCACACCATATACAACAAACAAGTTTAAAACTCCTCTGCCTGAGTAGGTGGGAAGAGGGATACGGAAACATCACCTCTGCCCCACTTTCACCTGTTCCACCTGCCCTAGCTACCTCCAGGTGCCCAGGACTTCATGCGACAAGATTTGATGACTTTCACTGTCTCTGCATTGGCCACTAGATTTTTTTTGGCCCTCTTCTAAAATGTGGAAGTCTCATGACCTACTAAACTCTTTCTTGGTTTCACTTAATCTTTCTTACTATTTTCTTTGTCCCATATTCATGAACCATTACTTATTTATTTTATTTTTTACTTTTTAAGGCATGTGAAGTTAATTCTGACACTAGGCATAGAAAAGGCAGATAAATGGATGGTTCTCTGTGAAAGTAATTCTAGTGCTGTGACATTAATTGGCAAACAAGAGACATAAACCTTAGTTTGTCTCAACAACCAACAGTGACATATAGAACTGGTGGGAACTTCTCAGAGTGTAGCACCATTTGCTCACAGCACAGCCACACTGGGACACCTTGCATGCTGAGCAGGGCACAGTCAACACAATGTATGGTACAGAGCAGCCCTGCAAGGATGGAAATGGGACACAGGGAAGAAGGTGGTGAAAGAGTTCCTCCTTACCAGTTATTGCAAAAAAGCTAAAATCTTCACATGGCTTATACAATGTTATGTTCAAAAACTTTCAGACTTTAGTCTATATGATGATAAAAATGTGTGTTCACACAGAGGTAGGCGGTGAAAGGATAAGCAGACCAGTAGTGAGTATTCTCACTCATTTTAATTCCTTCTCACCAAGTATTATTTCTCAGGAAATTTACGACCTCGATAAATTTCCTTTATCTCCATATTAACATTGGATTGCATTGATTTTATCTGCCTAATGCTATTACAGTTGCTTATCCTGTTAGTCTGCTCAGATCTTGGCATCTTAAACTTTCCCAGACTCACTTGCTGATGACTATATAAAGTTCAGGATCAATGGCTTTCAATGGTTCTTACATGAGTGAATAGAAATACCGATTAAAGACTAGAAATGGAATAGCACACTTGCCCGTGGATCTCAAGGCAATTTACCAAGCATCATTATATCATCTGACGATGTTGAGGGCAAGTGATTGTATCTGCATTTGCTAGCGGAGCTGCAAAGCCCATAGCCGCATTGCTCTCATTGCATTATGCCGCACCAAGCTGATGACAACCCTGGGAACTCTTCAGAAATCAGCGGGGAGGCTGGTGGGAACTCTGCACTGCAGGGGCTTAGAGGTTAAGCCTGCTGCTCAGTTGTCCCTCTAGAACTCACATAGCACATAGGTTACTTCTAGAGATTAGCTTCTTCCAGTTGAACCAATGGGTATCTTTTTAAGTCCAACCAGAGTTTCACATTTTGGAGCTGTTGACCTAGATCCTGACCATTTGGTGACTCCAGTCTACTGCTGGACAGGTAGAGATCTCAGGTAAGCAGGGTGTGTTTGGTCCACTAATTCTAGAAAACAAAGGCATGAGATTTCACCTCCTTCACCCCGAGACTACAGCAACCTTCTCTTTCACTTTCTATGTATAACTTGTGGGTTGCCTTTGTCTTTAATATAATTTTTTAGGTTATATCTTTCTGAGTATAAAAGCAATTACTAGCATAGAAATGTTAGAAAATACACAGAAGCACAAAGATGGGAACACTTAAATCATGCATACGTCTATCGCCCAGAATTAAACACTTTAAGGCACTTATTTCCTTCCAGTCTTTTTTCTATACAGTTTACACATAACACACATGTAACATAACAAAAGCCAGGCCACATGCATTGTATATATTATATTGGTTTTGGGCATTTTATAATACATCATGAATAGTTTTGCAGGTAAATAAATATTCTTGACAACATGGTTTTTAAAGGTTTCACAGTAGTCCATGTTGACTCATTTTTTAATTTATTAAATCATTTTGCCATTGAAATTTGAGTCAATTCCAAGTTTTCACAGTTATAAAAAAAAAAAAAAAACACCACATGAATAGAGTTACATGAAAGGTGTTATACATGTATGTGTTTATCTGATCATTTTCTTAGGATCCCATGGAATTGATGGTTAAAGGCCAGGAACATCTTAAAGGTCTTTACATGAGTCTTCTATTACACACCCCCCTCCAAAAAAAAAAAAAAAAAAATACCAAGTTATGCTCTGATCAGCAGAGCATTAGAGTTTTCAAAATACTTTTTTGTCCTTCTTTCTTCCGTAAGCTTGCTCTTAAGGTTCATTTTAACGTGATTTTCCTAGATAAAAATATTGCCACCAGGGGTAGGGACATGGTGTGAGATCTTTAAAACACAGCATGATTCTGCCAAGGTCCCAAATCCCCCAAGGCACTCAACATTGGAGAAGGCAAAGGTGGGGAGTTGACCCTTTCTCTTTCTCCTCAAAAGCAAAAAGAGCTCCAAGCTCATCACTTCCTACATTAAAAAAAAAAAAAAAAAACCCAAACTGGGGTGGGGTGGTACATGTAAAGAATCAAGTCAGATAAATAATCTCTACACAACTAACTTGAAATATTTTTTCCTGCTAATAAAAAAGACAGCTTTTTTATTTTTCAATCTGCATAAATGGCTCAAAGTTTTTATTTTTTTTTCAAACTGTCAAGAAAAGGATTCATTATTCTTTGCACATATACGTCTACATTTTGCCGTGAAAGTCAATATTTATTGCACTTTTTTCTGCATTTCTTAATGGAACATGTGTGTGATTATTGAATAAACATGAATGTATTGAGTTTTGCAACACTTCTTCTCCTGTAATTTGTTAGGATTTTTTCACTCCTCTAACTCAAAACAGATTTATTTTTCTAATAAGATTGTGCAAGTTCTCTGTCCACAGTATCCACTAGATTTATTTCATTTTCAAAATAGAAACTGCTGCACCTGGGCAGTGATTTTTTGATCACCCCAAATGGTTTGTAATGGTTTCTAGCACAGAACAACGGCATGCACCCTCACCAGATGTACATCAGTTCATGCATTACATTTGGGTTCAAATTTTTTGGTCTGCTTATTCCATCTCAGTCTCTGTAACCACATTCTCAGACTTTATTTCATTCTCATTTGCACATCATGCAAGAGAGCATTTCAGCTGAATAAAGAAAGCATCCTTTACAAGATTTCACCTGGAGATGGAAGATCTAATGAATTTCTATTGATCAAGTTTATTATTGTATTATGATTTATTGAAGCATTATTCATTATTTGTTGTTATTATTTATAAATTATTAGTTATAAATTTTAGAAATACATAAGTAAAAATTACTTAGTAATTGTATTTATTATTATATATTGACACATTTCTTTTTACACTCTCCACTTTATGAGCTCTTGGGTAGTACTGTCTTCTTCCTTAAGTCATCCTGATAGTACTCCTCATTAATTTTCTCTATATGAACTCAGGGGCCAAATAATTAGAAATTCAGAGATCACTAAAGGAAATTTCAATGTTGAATTTTACAAATATTATCATTGTGAGACTAGCATCTTTTTTTTTTTTTTTGAGACAGAGTCTCACTTTGTCACCCTTAGTAGAGGGCCATGCCATCACAGCAACCTCAAACTCTTGGGCTCGAGCAATTCTCTTGCCTCAGCCTCAGCCTCCCAAGTAGCTGGGACTACAGGTGCCTGCCACAAAGACCAGCTATTTTTAGAGATGAGGTCTCACTCTGGCTCAGGCTGGTCTGCAACTTGTGAGCTCAGGCAATCTACCCATCTCGGCCACACAGAGTGCTAGGATTATAGGCATGAGCCACAGCACCCTGCCTAAGACTCATATCTTTAGACTCTCCTTTTTTCTTTTTTTTTTTTTAATTCAATTATTTTAATTTTTTTGTTTTTTTAACTTAATTTTTTATTAAATCATAACTGTATACATTTATAGATTACAATGTGCTGATTTGATATACAATGTGGAATGCTTAAATCAAACTGATTAACATAATCATCACCTCAGTTAATTATTTTTTGTGGTAAGACATTTATAACGTACTCTTAGTTGTTTTGAAATGTACCCTTGTATTGTGCACATTAGGTAAGATCCCACCAAATACCTTCCCTCCACTTGCTCTCCCTCTCCCTTTATCTCTCCCACCTCTCCCTTCCTTTCTGGACTATATTTGTGTTTTATCATTCATATGAATGTGTGATTATATATTAGTTTCATAATAGCATTGAGTACATTGGATACTTTTTCCCCAATCTTGAGATACTTTACTAAGAGGAATATGTTCCAGCTCCATCCAGGTAAACATGAAAGATGTAAAATCTCTTTCTTTATGGCTACATAGTATTCATGGTGTAAATATACCACAATTTAACTGTCCTTTTTTCTAATGAGCTTAAAGTATTCCATATATTGTCAATAAGATTTTCCTCAACATTTGACATAACTAATCTTGGCAAAAATAAAAAACTAAATAATATGCATAAATGTATTCTGATTGCAAATATGACTAATCTCAGCAAAAATAAAAAACTACATACTATGCATAAATGTATTCTGTCCGCAATTCATGTCTTTGTGACTATTGTCTTAGCAGGTGCTGTTTGATCTGGTTTGGGAATGTGTGTTTGTTTTTGGTCAAATGGACAAACACTTTCAGTGTGATCAATCAAGGACTATGCGACAGATCTGATGTTCTCATTTAGCAGACTACAATTAGGCCAGGTGTAGTGACTCATACCTGCAATCTCAGCACTCTGGGAGGCTGAGGCAGGTGGATTGCCTGAGCTTAGGAGTTCAAGACCAGCCTGAGCTAGAGCAAGATCCCATCTCTAAAAATAGCTGGTTGTTGTAGTGGGCGCCTGCAGTCCCAGATACTCAGGAGGCTGAGGCAAAAGAATTGAATTTGAGGTTGCTGTGAGCTATGACACCACATCACTACTGAGGGCAACAAAGTAAGACTCTGTCTCAAAAAAAAAAAAAAGAAAAGAAAAGAAAAGAAAGAAAAAGAAACTACAATTCCAAACCAAATTTTCAACTGCGTTAGGTTTTCCTGCTGTTAATAATAATTTGGGGGACTTTTAAAAATATATAGATGAAACTACTGTTTTTTTTAGTTTGAAAAATGTCCCAAGTTTATGACAAGATTTTATGATACTCACACATACCCACCAGACCTTCCTATATCTCATCATAATAAAATGAATCCATAGAAATAAATGCAGGCAATACACGGGGCTTGAAAGTTTACATATTAACCAATATTTTCATTTTTAAGCACCAAACAAAACAATGGTGCTTTCAGGCTTGGAACATTAAGCTGGTGGTTAAGCAATCTTTTTCACAGAGACATTTATGGAGACTTTACTGTCATTAGTATCCCTCTCCTCCCCATCAAAAAAAGAAAAAGAAAAAGAAAGAAAAATAATAACAAAACAAACAAAAAAACCCAGCTTTTCATAAAGGGAGAGAAGGTAATTCACAATCTTTATTACTTAAGGTTAAGTGCATGTCTAGATTTATTATTTCCAACCACAACCTTTCCCCTGAAGTCAGAATAACAACTCACATAATAGCCACCACTTTGACATCACCACTTGGATGATCAATAAACAACTCAAACTTAATGACCTATCTAAAAGAATACTCTTGCTGTACCCTTCAAATCAATACCTCTCCTCCAGTCTTACCCATCTCAGCAACGCTCCAAATAAGACCCTCGGGGCCATGTTGGACTGTCCTTTCCCTTTCTTCAGCACGCAGTTCAACACACAGCCCTGTGGGCATTACCCTCCAATACATGCCAAGTCACTCAACTTCTCTGTAGCCAGTGCCGCCATGTTGGAGCAAGCCATAGTCATCTCTCACCTGAAACTCAGGAGCCAGTCCATGAGCTTCTCTCTGTTTCTGCTTTTGATTCACCGTAATCCATTCACTGCAGAGCAAAGTGTAAGTCAGAATATGATCTCTCTCCCTACATCCCACACTGGCTTCCACCACACTCAGAATTGAACCCCAGCTCTACCTTACACTAATGGGCCAGGCCCCCTCAACCATATCTTACACACCATCCCTTCACCTTTTATGATCTGGAATTCCTGGTTTTTCATTGCCAAGCATGTTTTCCTCTTAGATTTCACTCTTTTCTCCTTCTCTAAATGGAACTCTTTCCCCACTTAACTTTGCATGGCTGACATATGAGCCCCATTGGAGAAAACTCTTCTCTCTCATTCACCACTATAACCACAATGTCAACACGTACATGGTAGGTTTTCAATAAGTACTTGTTGAACAAATAATTTCTAGATCAATGAGAAAGGCAAACTCATTGGCATGTCATTCAAGGCCCTTCAACAATCTGGCCCTAACCTACGATTGTAGTCTGTCTCCCAATATGTACATAGATGCCACATCAGACTAGTCACTGATCTTAAACACACAATTAATTCATTCTCAAGCATCCTTTCTTACCCTTCCCCAGTCCCCCCATTTCTAGTTCCCCTGGATTAAATTCTACTCAAGGCTCAACTCTTCTCCACTGAGCAGTGCAGTTTTTTCCTGTGAATCCAAAGCACTCTTGTCTAACTATTGGAGGGCCCTTAATGCAGCCCTCCTTTCATAATTAGATGTCTTCATCTCAAATGGGATAGTTTTTTCTTCTTATGGATGTAAATGTTGCAATTTAAAATTAGATAGATGATAGATTGTATTTCGTTGTTGCTGTTGTTTTTGCTTTTCTTGCACAAAAATTCTTGCTTCTCCAGAATTTGCTGTGTTCTTTAAAAGCAGAAACTTAGTCATTCCTGCATCCTTCATAAGACATAGTCTAGTCCACTGTAAGCGCTCAACAAATACTTTTTGGATTGAACTAAATTGAATTTAACTGAACTGCACTATGAGAAAGACAATCCAGAAACTAAACTCTAATCTCCAATGAAGAGCTTTTAACTTTAAATTGATTGTTAAATACTTAGTCTAACTGTGTGATTTAATGGAGTAGGGGGTGGATTTCCTTGTGCTGAGAAGTCTTCTCTGAGTTTGCTCTGTCTATTGCAAAGAGCTATGGCTAGGAACCATTGATCTTGTGTTTCCTGTATCTCTGTCTTAAATCTCCAGCTGCTCATTTAGCCTATATCCCTGTGTTTGGCAGAAGTCAGGTTGCTCCGCTCATGTATGTTTTTCCTGCAGAGTGTTGATATTGGGCTGTATCCCATATGATTACAAAATAGCAGATTCCTCAGGTCATTGGTTTAAGGCAGCTGTGGTTGATTGAGGTTTATGAAAGTCACCAATTGTCATCTATTTATCTATTCATTTTTTTTTTTTTTTTTTTTTTTTTTTTTTATACAGAGCCTCAAGTTGTTGTCCTGGGTAGAGCACCATGGTGTCACAGCTCACAGCAACCTCCAACTCCTGGACTCAAGCGATTCTCTTGCCTCAGCCTCCCAAGTAGTTGGGACTACAGGTGCCCGCCACAATGCCTGGCTATTTTTTTTTTTTCCTTTGGTTGTGGTTGTCAATGTTGTTTGGCAGGCCTGGGATGGATTCAAACCTACCAGCTCTGGTGTATGTGGCTGGTGCCTTAGCCACTTGAGCTACAGGTGCTGAGCCTATTCATCTATTTTTATCACTGCCCTAGTGATATCAGGGATTTTCTTTGCTAAGGAGTCAGAAATTATTCTGAGACCCTTAAAAGTCCGCCAACTTCTTACTAATTGGCAGGAGAATGGGGAATCACATGAGACAAGGCATCCTCTGGGGGCTCAGCAAAGACTCTGTAGCCACTTAGTAGAAAAGCCAGGAAGAAACAAGCTTAAGAATTTCTTCTTGAATTAATTCACTGTGACTGTATTAGAGTCAAGACAAACGTCTGTATTGTAGCAGAGTGGCATAATGTCTTCTTAGACAAGGCTGGCTACAGGGAATATGCATCTTAAGATAACCTTAAGTCGGAAGGGGGAGTCGTTCTGTACAGGCATTCCTAGATACCGGGATCTCTACAAGGCAGGGCCAAGGCCCAGCAAAAGCAAGGCTACAGTACCACACAGGTGTGCAGGATACACTGGGTTGCAGGTAGCCCAACACAAGCTAGACTGATGCCAACAAACATCTCTTCCTCAGTCTCCAGCTGCATAAAGGACATCTACTCCTGAGAGGCCCACAGGGGTGAGGTGAGTGTAACACACTACCTCTTCCTAGCACCCTCTTCATGCCTGCCATGTCTAAGGCAGAGGACACCTGAAACTGGGCAAAGGCCTACCTGGCCCTCCCCTTCTCTACTTAACTGTACCTCATAGCACCCCTCCTCTTGCCTCCTACCCCCAAAGACAGAAGAGTCAGTAGTCACTGTTCCACAGGAAATACAAAGTCTAAGCAAGGGGCTGAGTGTAAGCAAATTGGCCTCAGTTATGCATGGCTACTAAGCTTAGAGCAGGAGAGAGAAAAGGGAGCCAGTTCAGGGCCAGATAAAGGCAACTTTCTCTATTCAATTTAATTTAGTTCAGTGTAGTTCAGTTGTTAGTGTGAGAGGAGATAGGAAAGGGGGTGTAAGAGCATTCTGGGTTGACCTCATTGCTCCACAGGGAGATGTGACCACTGAAAGGTGTACTCAATGCAGGTAAGAAATAAAGACAGAAACCATGTGCACATTTATGCCTCTGTGCTGTTAGGAAAAGCACTGCATGGCAGGAGAAGAGGGCAGAGCCCCATCAGAGCCCCAAAGCACCTCTCTCCACAGGGCCTTCCCATCCAGTCCTAACTTGGAGGTCAGACTGGATGTGCTCAAGCCTGCTGATTCCCAGTAGGTCAGGATCATGTGAGCAAAGCTCATCACCTTAAATGTGGCATGTAAACGAAGCGTGGGAAGGTACAGTAGAGGTCACCGCCCATCATCTCACGTGGAGGCAGCTCTTTATCCTCCTCCACTATTTTTCACTACAGTGGACTCTGCAATGTGTTTCCACGGCATCCGTGACAACAAAGATATGCCTGAGGGTGAGGAATTTACCTCACTGCAAACTAAACAAAAAGGCCCAGTGAGAAGATGCCAGCACAGAGGTTCTTAGAAGAAACTCCTTCCTCCCCAGAATCTGGGGGGGTGTCTGCTAGAGAGAGCACAAGAGGACACATGCTCTCCTAAGGCACATTATCTTACACTGGCAGATAAAGACCTCCCCTCAGAGTGTGTAGTGCATGTGTGTGGGCATGTATGTGCACGTGTTTGAGTGTGTGCAGGAAAGTGTTTATTTAGTTCAAGAATTACCTGCTGAGTTGCAAGCTTCACGGAGAAATAAAAGAAAACATGAAATAACAAATAATAATAAACTGTGTTGATATAGGACTTTACCATCCACCCTGCTGAGCTTTGAGAAGGAATTGAAAGCATGTTTTTCTTTTTTTTTTATTTATTATTAAATCATAGCTGTGTACATTAATGCAATCATGGGGCACCATACACTGGTTTTATATATTATTTGACATATTTTCATCACACTGATTAACATAGCCTTCCTGGCATTTTCTTAGTTATTGTAAGACATTTATATTCTACATTTAGAATGTAAGTTTCACATGTACCCTTGTAAGATGCACTGTAGCTGTGATCCCACCAATCACTCTCCCTCCTCCATCCTCCCCTATCCCTCCCCTCCCTCTCCCCTTTCCCCATATTCTTAGGTTATAACTGGGTTATAGCTTTCATATGAAAGCTATAAATTAGTTTCATAGTAGGGCTGAGTACATTGTATACTTTTTCTTCCATTCTTGAGATACTTTACTAAGAAGAATATGTTCCAGCTCCGTCCATGTAAACATGAAAGAGGTAAAGTCTCCACCTTTCTATAAGGCTGCATAATATTCCCTGGTGTACATATACCACAATTAATTAATTCATTCATGGATTGATGGGCACTTGGATTTATTCCATGACTTAGCAATTATAAATTGGGCTGCAATAAACATTCTGGTACAAATATCTTTGTTATGATGTGATTTTTGATCTTCTGGGTATATACCTAACAAAGGAATTACAGGATTGAATGGCAGATCTATTTTAGATCTCTAAGTGTTCTCCAAACATCTTTCCAAAGGAATGTGTTAATTTGCATTCCCACCAGCAGTGTATAAGTGTTCCCTTTCCTCCACATCCACACCAACATCTCTGGTCTTGCAAGAAAAGAACAAGATATCCCATCTCAGGCTGGGCAAGGGACTTGAAGAGAAAGTTCTCTGCAGAAGACAGGCGCATGGCCTGCAGACATATGAAAGCATGTTTTTCTGAGAACAATTTGCGGGGTAAGTATTCAGTACTAAGATACCAAATACTGCTCAGAGAAATTCCAAATGCTGGTCTCTAATAATTATTTTGTATCAAAAGGATTTAATATGGTTTTCTAGATGTATAGAGTAAAATTACTGTGCTCCAGTAAGCTACATCATGTTCCTAAGAAACATTGGGAAGAACAGCACCATGATCCCCCAGGATAGCCTCCTCATCCAAATGTCTCTCACTGAAATCAAATGTGATTTGATTCCTTTGCCCCAGGAAGATGAAGCTGTGCCTTATAAATGAGCAAAGCAAAATGTACTTAGACTTAGGCTACATTATATAACTTGAGATATTGGAAGACAAGGAAGACTCCTTGGGGTTCTGAATCGAATGTGATGAGAATGGCACTGAGTGGCTGCCAGGTTTAGTTTCCTTAAAACATCAAAACAATATTTGGAGGAGGCAGGTGCAGGTAAGTGGGTCACATTCATTTGGATCCTGTAATTACAGGGTTCAGACCAAGAGAGAGTGATATGTGCCTACACTCAGATTGGCTAATGGCACCTGGAATGGGTGCACTTCTGAGGGGGTGGGAGAACAGCCAGAAAATCTCCAGGGGCAGAAACCAGAGTTTGAGGAATTCAGAAATTATTTCATAGGAAATACAGTTAGGAGAATTGGGACTGTAAATGAAGAGAAAAGGAGAATGAGAGGGGGAATGAAAACCAAATTTTTGAAAGTTTTTCACACTGAATGTTTTATCTTTTTTCAAGTAGGTTATGAGTTCGCTGTTTATGGAGCTTCCTCTTCTTCAAATGCTCTTCCCCTTTTTCTTGCTTGTTGATGCCTCCAGGTCTAGCTCAGCATCACCTTCTCCAAAACTTCCTCCATGAGTCCCTTCGCATTTCCTCTGCTACATGCAGAGACATTCTTCCTCTCTGCACTCTATTATGATCCATGAAAACCTTTTCATGTGTAGAACTTTGCACTTCATTGTCTCTCTCTATTCCCTGACCCATGAAGCTAATTTATTTCCTAAATACTGTGCTATGGGCCAGGAACACAAAGAGAAAAGATTTAGCTTCTGTCCCTGAAGAACATAAAACAAGAAAAACAAGTGGCAACATGAGATATAGGGCAAGGATTTTCCTCTCACTTCTTCACTTCAGTATTGTATTAGAGCTGCCAACCAAAGAAATAAAGCAATAAAAAGAATAAAAGGAATACAGATTGGGAATAAAGATATAAAATTACTAAAATTATATTTATTCACTGATGACAGGACATTATGTGTAGAAAATATAAGGGAATATAGAACTAATAAATGAAGTTAGCAAGACTGTATGATATGTGATCTACACAAACTCAATTGTATTTTGACATATTAGGAACAATTGGAAATTGAAATTTAAAAATAAATACCAACTTCAATAGCATCAAAAAGCATAAAATATGTAGGGATCAGTCTTCACAAAAAATGTAAATCACTTATGCACTGCAAACTACAACTATTGCTGAGAGAAATCAAATAAGATTTAAATAAAAGAAGAAAGATTTGTGCACATGGACTGGAAAACCCAATATAAGATGTCAAATATCTCTGGATTAATCTCTAGATTCAATGCAATACCAATCAAAATTATAGAAATCTCATTTTTGGTAGAAATCGTCTGATTTTAAAATTTATGTGAAAATGCAAAGACTAGAGAATAGCTAAAATAACTTGGAAAAAGAATAACAAGTTTAGATGACCAACAATATCTGATTTTAAGACTTATTGAAAGATATTGTAATCAAGGCAGTGTGGTAATAGTGAATAATGTAGAAAAGAGAAATCAATCAATGGAACTGAATATGGATTAGAGAAATAGATCCATACTGATATGTGCACATATGAATTTTGACAAAGTTGTAAAGGCAATTCATTGAAGAAAGCATAATCTACTCAATAAATGTCGGAATCATTAGATGTTTGTACTTGAAGATTTAAAGTGGACTTTGATCAATACATCATGCCACATACCTAAATAATCTCAAAATGGACTATTGAGCTAAATGTAAAACCTAAAATTATAAAATGTCTAGATGAAAATGGAAGGAAATCTTTGTGACTTTGGATTTGGCAAAGATTTCTTAGATACATCAAAATCATGACCCATAAAAGAAAAATAAATTGGACTTCACCAAATGACAAACTCTTTAAAAGACACTGTTAAAAGAATGAAAAGACAAATCACAAACTAATGGAAAATTATTTATACATATTTATATAATACATGTCTGATAAAGGACCTGTTTCTATTTTATATAAAGAACTCTAAAAATGCAACAATAAGAAAACAAACCAATCTTTTTTAATATGGGGAAACAATCTGAAAAGATACTTTATACCAAAGATAAATATGTGAAAAAATGCTTAGTGTAATGAGTCCTAGAACTATGCAAAATAAAATGACAGTAAGACACAACTACATACTTACTAGAAGTTAAGACTATACCAAATGCTGGCAAGAATGTGGAGCAAATAACACTGACACACAGTGCTAGTGAACATGCAGAATAGAAGCACTGGGGAGTGGGGGGTGGGAGAGGTGGAGACAAGATGGATGACTAAAGTCAGCTTTCCACAGAGGCTCCCGTCCAGAAGGAGAGTTAAAGGACAGAAATTTAACAAGTAACCTGGTGGATTAGAGCTGTGCCAAGAGAGAAGGTTGAAGAACGCACATCAACCCTGCTGAGGCAAGCTACGACCCCAAGGATATAAACAAAAGGTACAAAATCCATCACCAAGCGGATGGGAGTCACCCCCCCCAAAAAAAAACAGCTCGGTGTGCCCCACAAACAATCGGGCAGAGTTCAAAGGTCCTCCCAGTACACTCCACAGGAGAGACCCTCTAAAAACTGGACCTACTTCCCCTATGAGGGTGCCATGGCATTCTCCTGCCAGGCATAAAACTGTACAAAACTGTATATATTCTCTACCTGAAACTCTGAGCTCCCAGCACTCCTCTCCACTCTCACTCTGAGGTCTACAGACCTATCCCCCAGGATTTCAGATTCTTGGGTAATTTCTCTAGGGGTGTGGACAGTGCCTAGACTGCAGCTGGTCAGCACTGACTCTGGGGCATGGGAGCTAGGAGAGGATGGTGGGCTGAGAGGGAACAACACTGGACTGGCGGTTTCCTGATGCACAGTGCAGCAGCCGTCTTTTGGTGACAATACAGCCAGGCATAAAACTGTAAAACTGTATGTATTCTCTACCTGCACCCCTGAGCACCCAGCACTCCCCTCCACTCTCACTCCGAGGTCTGGAGACCTGTCCCTCAGGAATCCAGACTCTTGGGTGATTTCTTGAGGGGTGTGGACAGTGCCTGGGCTGCAGCCAGTATGTGCTGGCTCTGGGGCATGGGAGCGAGGAGAGGACAGCCGGCTGAGAGGGAACAACACCAGAGTGGCAGTTCCATGAGGCACAGTGTGGCAGCCATCTTCTGGTGACAATACGGCCAGGCATAAAACTGTAAAACTGTATATATTATCTACCTGCAACCCTGAGCTCCCAACACTCTCCTCCACTCTCACTCTGAGATCTGGAGGCCTGGCCCCCAGGAGTCCACACCCTTGGGCATTTGCTTAAGGGGTATGAACAGTGCCTGGTCTGCAGCTGGTCAGTGCAGACTCTAGGGCGTGGGAGCAAGGAGAGGACAGTTAGCTGAGAGGGAACCACACCAGAGCAGCAGCACTCTGAGACATAAAACAGCAGCCCTCTTTTAGCAGTAACACAGCTCACCCCTGGATATTCTGAAGCCACACCCCTTGTCTCCCTAGGCAACCAGAGACCATGAGTAAAGGATTTGCCTGAGGCAGCACAGGCTTGCAAATGAGGGAAACTCCCAGGGTGGGGCTGACCCAGAGGAATGCTTTACTGAGCCTAAGACACACCTGGCCCTCAGGGGATCATCAGCTTGTAGACAAAGGAAGGCAGCAGGACAGAACTGACAGCTAACTGAATACAAACCTGCGGGAGCAAAGACAAGCTGATTTGCAAATCAAATCAGCTTCTCTTCTGCAGGGAAAATGCAAAGTTGTTCTGTTCTGTTCTGTCAGTAGCATTAATAAGGGGCGTGACTAGACCTGAGTGAACACCCCCCAACCTTCATCAAGCACCTGAGGCGGTCAGGCCTCACCTCCTCCTGCTAGAGAGAGGCAGAGCACAGCAGCCTGGCAGACTTCCTTGTGATTCAGGCAGGTACAAACTTCAGGAGTATCGGTTCACTACAGGCAATTATGTCAGCCAACTGCAGAACTATCAGTGACTGGGTGTGACAGTGGTGCATGGTGGAGAAGGAGGCACCAACCTTCCCAGACTGATCTATTGGCTGGTTGGCTCTTCCTGACTCCACACAGCACTTGGGCAAGCCACATCAGAGTAGTCACCAGAAACCTGAGATCCAGTTCCCAGAGACCTCTTAAACTCTCCCACCCAAGACAGGTGCAGACTGACAAAATTAATTTGGACCTTTTGAACTGAGCCAATCGCCTGAGGACAAATCAGGTGGTGCCCTGGGTGCATGGTTGTAGGAAGGTTTGATTTTCCTTTTCCAATTGTTGCCTGTGGTGGGTGGGGTGACTTAATTGCTGATATTTCTCCACAGCTGAGACTTGAACCTAGAGTATCTGTTTCACTAGGGTCGAACAGAAACCAGCTGAAAACAAGATAGAACCACTTAACCCCACCACACAAGACAGGGCCCCAGTTTCTCAGGCCATAGCACTGTACAGACCTTCAACAAACCCCAGGGGAAAAATCAAAGGGAGTAAAACAATCATGATGCAGAATCAGCAGAAAAAATCTGGTAACATGAATAACCAGAATAGATCAACCTCCCCCCCCCAAGATAAGATACGGCAGATTTAATTGAAGATTTCATTCATAAACAACTGGTTGAGATGTCAGAAACTGAATTCAGAATTTGGATTGCAAACAAGGTTAATAAAGTGGAAAAAATTTGGAATTAAAACTTCAAGCAGCAATTCAAAAGTCGGAATTAGTAATTCGATGAGAAATTCATAAGTTGTCTCAAGAATTCAGCAAATTTAAATAAAAACCTACCAAAGACTTAGGTATACTGAAGCAAGAATTTGTAGCCCTCAAAGACCTGAAAAATACAGTAGAGTCCCTCAGTAACAGGTGGAGCAAGCAGAAGAAAGAATTTCTGACATTGAAGACAAAGCCTTTGAACACTCCCAAACTCTCAAAGAGGAAGAGAAATGGAGAGCAAAAACGGATTATTCTCTCAAAGAGATCCAGGATAATTCAAAGAAGGCTAATATCAGACTCACTGGAGTCCCAATTAAATCACCTCTCTAGGCTCAGAGGCTTTTCTCCATGAAATTATGAAAGAGACTTCTCCAGACATGCCTAGAGATTCTTAAATTCAGATAACAGACAGTTTCAGAACCCCAGCATGACTCAATCCCAATGAGCATACCACAGGCATATCATAATCAACTCCACTAAACTTGATATGAAGGAGAAAATTCTTAAAGTGGCCAGACAAAAGAAAGCCTTTACTTACAAAGGGAAGAATATTAGAACAACTGCAGATCTCTCTGCTGAAATTTTTCAAGCCAGAATAGGGTGGTCATCGACTTTTAATCTCCTAAAACAAAATAACTTTCAACCCCGGATCCTGTATTGAGCTAAACTGAGTTTCATTTATGATGGAGAAATTAAATACTTTAATGACATTCATATGTTGAAGAAATTGGCCATAACCAAACCAGCTCTTCAGAACATTATCAGACCTATCCTCCATAATGACCAACCCAATCCTCCACCACAAAAGTAAACTCACTAAGAAACTTTTGATCAAACTCCAACTTCCACACTGGCAAAAGGATTAAAAATGTCCACTGGACTTTTGAAAAATTCGATACCAAAAATTTTACCAGACTTATCAATATTCTCCATTAATGAGAATGGCTTAAACTGTCTTCTAAAGAGGCATAGATTAGCTGCCTGGATAGAAAAACTCAGGCCAGATATTTGTTGCATACAACAATCACATCTTAACTTAAAAGACAAATATAGACTCAAGATGAAAGGATGGACATCCATATTTCAGGCAAATGGTAATAAGAAAAAAGCAGGTGTTGGAATTTTATTTGCAGATACAATACGCTTTAAACCAACAAAAGTAAGGAAGGATAAAAATGGTCAGTTCATATTTGTCAAGGGGAATACTCAATATGAGGAGATTTCAATTATTAATATCTACGCACCCAACCAGAATGCACCTCAATTTATAAGAGAAAGTCTAACAGATATGAGCAACTTGATTTCCTCCAGCTCCAGAATAGTCGGAGATTTCAACACCCCCTTGGCAGTGTTAGATCGATCCTCCAATAAGAAGCTAAGCAAAGAAAACTTAGATTAAAACCTAATGATCCAACATTTGGATTTAGCAGACATCTACAGAACATTTCGTCCCAGCAAAACTGAATACACATACTTCTCATCAGCCCATGGAACATACTCCAAAATCGACCACATCTTAGGTCACCAGTCTAACCTCAGTAAATTTAAAGGAATAGAAATTATTCCTTGCATCTTCTCAGACCACCATGGAATAAAAGTTGAGCTCAGTAACAACAGGAATCTGCATACTCATACAAAAACATGGAAGTTAAATAACCTTAAGCAGAATGATAGCTGGGTCAGAGATGAGATCAAGAAGGAAATTGCCAAATTTCTGGAACAAAATGACAATGAAGGCACAAATTATCAGAACCTCTGGGATACTGCAAAGGCAGTACTAAGAGGGAAATTTATAGCATTGGAAGCCTTCCTGAAGAGAATAGAAAGAGAGAAAGTTAACAACTTAATGGGACATCTCAAGCAACTGGAAAAAAAAGAACATTTCAACCCAAAACCCAGTAAAAGAAAAGAAATAACTAAATTAGAGCAGAATTAAATGAAATTGAAAACAAAAGAATTATACAAAAGATCAATAAATCAAAAAGCTGGTTTTTTGGAAAGGTCAATAAAATAGATAAACCTTTGGCCAACCTAATCAGGAAAAAAGGGTAAGATCTCTAATCTCATCAATTGGAAACAAAAAGACGAAATAGCAACAGACCCCTCAAAAATTCAAAAAATCCTCAATGAATATTACAACAAACTTTATTCTCAGAAATATGGAAATCTGAAGGAAATTGACCAATAC
>CAUYPK010028636.1:0-10888 GCA_963574355.1 Loris lydekkerianus | reverse complement strand
ATCTTGTTTGCTATCCAGATCCTGAATTCAATTTCTGACATCTCAGCTATTTGTTTGTGCATGGGGTCTTGTGTTGTTTCTGCCCCATTGATCCTTGGGGGAGTTGATCTACTGTGATTATTCATATTGCCAGAGTTTTTCTGTTGATTTCACCTCATGATTGTTTTTCACCGTTGCTTCTGGCTGTCCTCAGAGTTGGGGAGGTGTCTCTCCAAGATTAGACCCCAGTAGGATCACTCTATTGTTGCTGGATCTTTGTAGGAAGTGGCCCTGTGTAGTTCCTCTGGGGCTGTTCTAGCTAGGGAGTTCTGGTTGTGGAAGCAGCTCCGGTGTGTGACACACCCGGATTCAGCAACAGGGCTGGGGGTGGTGCGCACGGTTCTGGGAGTGCTTGGCGCCCAGTGGCTTTGGCACAAAGAGCCCAAAGCTCCAGCAGTCTCTGGCCAGGAGAAGGGCTCTGTGCAGAGGCAGGGAGGGCTCCAGAGGGCACGCAGCTACCCGAGTCCCTGGCCTGATGAACGGGCTAGTGTGGAGGGTGGGAGGACAAAGAAGGGAGGATGCAGGGTTGCGTGGCTCCCGCAGTTCCTAGTCAGGGAATGTGGAGGCCCGGTGGGTACAGGTCACTGGTTGGGGTCACTGCACAGCTCTTATGGAGGTCTGGGCGGCGCCAAGTCCTGGAGTTTGAGGTTGCTATGAACTGTGATGTCAGTGCACTCTACCCAGGGCAACAGCCCAAGGCTCCAGTGTGCCAAAACCGTCTCACTCTGCCCCTAAGGATTAAGGCTGTAAGGTAGCTCACTCCCCACCTTTAGGCTGCTCTGTCACTAGTTTACTTTGTCCCGCCCATTCCTTGCTCTGGAACCCTGAGGGCGGAGCTTGCCAGAGCAGTTCTTTCACAATGGCTTACTTCGCCCAGCTCAGTGGCTCATTGTTGGGTCCCTGGCAATGCCCAACGTTCTCCACACTCCTGCTCAAGCTCTCCCCAAGGCAGCTCAACTGAGTGCCCAGGCCAAGAACACCAAAACAGTTCACAGGTAAGGCCTTTCCGGTTTGCAGTCTAACTGCTGCTTGTACTCACGGTTGCCTGCATGATTAGGTTGATCGAACACATGCAGCCACTTGCCAGTTTTCCACTGTTTTTGTCCTCCTTCTGGGGTCCAGAAGTCCCTTGCTGGCTCCATGTATCCTCAAAGGGATGATCGTAGGCAGATCCCACCAGCCAGAGATGCCTAAAGTCTTGTCTCCCCAGACTCGCTGTACCCAGTTACAGGGAAGCTGTTACTCGGCCGCCATCTTTAATCCAATTCCAGGAAAACAATTTTTCGCAGCTGGACTTTCTTCACTTTGCAGGTAACTTGCTTTGTGACCACGGGTATGTCACTTTCCCTCTCTGGACTCCACAATCACATGACCATTGAGGTTCTTTGAAAAACTGCCTTTATCAAACCCAACTCTGGATGGAGCTTTGCTTTGTTTTATTCTACTTTAAGGTTACCTGCATTGATGGACTATCCTGTATTTTCAAGGGAATCATAAGCTTCTTGAGTTTCAAGGGAGATCATAAGACTTCTGACCACCCTCCCCACCCCCCCACCCTGTCCATGATTACCTGCTTCCTTCTCGCTAAGTAGCTCATTGTGACAGCCTTTTCCATGAGTAGATAGTTTCTTTTGTTGTAAGATTCCTCAGATTGAGCCCACATCTTCCTCTTTGCAGTGTATTCTTTGGTTCTGTTTTTTAGTGCAACCCAAAACAAGGCTACTCTGCTTTATGAAGCACGTAGTGTGTGCTAGGTGCTTTGTGTACTTTAATCTTTACCATTGTCCCACCATGAAGTTAGTATTTTCCTATTTTACAGATAAGAAAATCAAGACTCAAAAAAGTTTTCAAAACTTACCCAAAGTCATGCAACAAGGGAGTAGTAGGTCTAGGATTTGAATTCATGTCTGTGTGGTCCTCAGAGCTTTAGCTTTTCCCACTACACTATAATACTTGAAACAGAAGTATCATAAGAACATATGGATATACTTTCTCAAAGTGTGATTCCTGAGAGCAGCAGTATCAGCATCTCCTGGGGACTTGCTAGACATGCGAATGCTTTTAGCAGACCCTGGAATCTACTTCCCCACCTGGCTGCTACTTCTCTTCATACCTGATAGGTGATTTCATTTATTCTTATTAGGTGTCACATCTAGGACTGCACATTACCGTGTCTGTAGAGTAGAAATGTACTGCACACCACCCTCCTTCCCCCAAATACACATACATAGTAGCCAGAGTAATCTCTACAACTGCAGATACGATTTATTACTTTTCTCCTTAAAGTTATTCCATTTTCCCACTGCACTAAGAACCAAGCCCAAAGTCCTTAATGTGACTTTTGTGTAAAGTCTCTCCCATTTTCCAGCCTCCTTACTTTGCATAGACCTAACCAAGCGTGCTAGTCAAAAGATGCTTCAGGGTAGTGCCTGTGGCTCAAAGTTGTAGGGCACCGGCCCCATATGCCGGAGGTGGCCAGTTCAAATCCAGCCCCGGCCAAAAACCACTAAAAATAAAAAAATAAAAAAAGATGCTTCATAAGTCAGAAGTGTCATTATCTAGGAGCTTGTTAGAAGTGCAGAATCTCAGGCCCCACTCCAGACCCACTGAATCAGAATCTGCATTTCAGCAAAGTCACTAGGAGGTTTAAATGCACATTAAAGTTTGAGAAACACCAGCCTGTACTTCACCTGCCAAAACTCAGTTGCCACCAGGCCTTTTGTGCCTGTGTTTTGTTCTTCCTGGAACAACTTCTCTTTTCCCTTTAGGTCTTAGAGTAGACTTGAGTTCTTAGATATATGCTCCTTCCCTGCCCACTAGACCGGGCATATTGCTACTCCTATGTACTCCCCAACATACTGTTCTTAGTGTCTCAACCTGCCAATGACATCTGGGATCTAGTGTTGTGATTGGCTAATAGCTTGTCTCTGCCCCTATTTAGCTGAAAACTTGTTGTGGGCATGCGGTTATGTGATGTGTTTTGTGAGGCTGGCATAGTACCTGACCCATAGTAGGTGGTCTATAAATAAATGGTGAAGGCTGGGCACACATCTGTAATTCCACACTTTAGAGAGGCCAAAGGAGCCCAGGAGTTTGAGAGTAGCTTAGGCAACACAGGGAGACTCTGTCTCTACAAAAAATTAAAAAGTACGCTGGAGCGTGTGTGGTGGCACATGCCTGTAGTCCTAGCTCCTCAGGAGGCTGAGACAAGAGGATCACTTGAACCCAGGAGTTCAAGCCTGCGGACAGGGCGACAGAGGGAGACCCTGTTTCTAAAGAGATTTTTAATTTTATTATGTTTTTTGAGACAGAATTTCACTTTGACGCCTTGGTAGAGTGCTGTGGTGTGTAGCTCTCAGCAATCTCAAACTCTTGGGCTCAAGTGATCCTCTTGCCTCAGCCTCTCAAGTAGCTGGGACTACAGGCACCTGCCACAATGCCCAGTTATTTTTATAAACAGGGTCTAGCTCTTTCTCAGGCTGGTCTCAAACCTGTGAGCTCAGGCAATCCACCTGCCTTGGCCTCCTAGAGTTCTCGGATTATAGGCGTGAGCCACCGTGCCTGGCCCTCTAAAGAGATTTTTTTTTTTTTAATGGTGAACTATTTTCTGTACTGGATAGAACATGGGCTTTGGGCTCAGATAGCCTGGGTACAAACCCTGGGTCAGCCAGGTTAAACCCAGGTTAGTTGCTTCTCTGAGTCTCATTTTTCCTCATCTGTGAAACAGGAATAATAAGAGACCCTATCTCACAGAATTGTTGTTTAGACCAAGTTATCAGGTGAAAAGAACCTAGAACTATGCTTAGCACACGATCAGCATTCAGTAAATGTTATTCAGTAACTGCCATTGTTATCAACATGTTACATTCTCATCATCTTGTAATATAGTTCACCTGATTGAAAAGAGCATACCTGTACCTCCACATTCTGGCTTCATGACCTTGGGCAAGTTATTTTACCTCTGGGTCTCAGAGTAACTGGCAGGCATCTGCCGAATAGTAACAGAAGTCTCTAGGTAGTTGTAGTTGTGAAAATGGCAGAGGTCAGGGTGAAGTGCTTGGCCCAACTCTGAAAGTGGTGAATGGAAGGGACCGAGTCTGCCACAGTACCGCGTACTTAGTAGGTGCTTAGTGATTCTGCAGCTTCTTGCTGCCTTTTAGTGTGGTTTTCCCACTAGAGTGTTGTCCTCATTTTTGTGTCTTTTTGTTTTTGTTTTTTTTGTGTGTGCTTGCTCCATGGGTTTCAGACTTGGGAACAAAGGTGTATTGAAGTCTTTCAGGATTTGCTTTTTATTTGTCTGCAAGCTGAGCTTCTCAGCGAGTCCTCAAGTTCCCCAGGGTGGTGTCTTTTGGCAAAGCCTGGAGGATTTCGTTTCAATAGGAGGTAGAACTGAAGTAACTTCTTAGATTTAATTGTGTCGATAACTAGAGGAGATTGTAATCCTCTGCCCTGGCTTCAAATCACCTATCAGATAAGGCAAAAAGGTCTGGTGTCCAGCTCTTTAGGAGGAGAAATTCTGAACACATGCTATTATAACCAATAATACACAGTCCCTGGGTTATAAATGAGATAGGTTCTATAGCAGCGGTTCTCAACCTATGATCACAACCCCTTTGTAACAATGAAAATATATCACAACATTAGGAAGGTTGAGAAGCACTGTTCTATAGGTTTGTTCTGAAGTTGAATTTGTATGTAAGTTGGAATAGGTACATTTACCTATTACCTATAATGGCCCTTGTTCATTAGTGTAAGTTGTATATAAGTCGGATGTTTGTAACTCGGGGACTGCCTATACCTTATATATGATGAGAGTAGTGGCTTATTGTTTGTTAAGTGTTTTCAGATCTCTTTTGAGCTCCACCTCTAACATACAAATCCATCTTAAGCAGTGAGGACACAGAGTTCAGCAAAGTTGACTGCCCAGAGCTGCACAGCTGAAGGATAGGTTCTAACTCTCTGCCTTTATTTTGGGGCCCCAAGTTCATGCTTTCCCTAGGATGTGATAGCTGCCCCCCAATTGATTGTCAGGATGTAGTTTTAAACCTAGTCAAAGAGAAATATGGCCTACTACCCTCCTTGTAAGGGGCTTTTTCATCTAGATAGACCCTTCTACCTGACCAGTGACAGCACTTCAGGATGTCTAGAGCAGTGGCTCCCAACCGTTTTTGCACCAGGGACCAGTTTCTTGGAAGATAGTTTTTGCACGGCTGGGGGGATGGTTTCTGGATGATTCAAGCGGATTACATCTCCACCTCAGATCATCAGGCGGTCAGGGGTCCTCAAGCTACGGCCTGCGGGCCACACGAGGCAGCGTGATTGTATTTGTTCCCGTTTTGTTTTTTTACTTCAAAATAAGATATGTGCAGTGTGCATAGGAATTTGTTCGTAGTTTTTTTTTTAAAACTATAGTCCGCCCCTCCAACAGTCTGAAGGACAGTGAACTGGCTCCCTGTTTAAAAAGTTTGAGGACCCCTGCATTAGATTCTCATAAGGATCATGCCCAGATCCTTCCATGTGCAGTTTACAGTAGGATTGTGCTCCTATGGGTATCTAATCTACCACTAATTTGGCAGGAGGTGGAGCTCAGGTGGTGATGCGGCTGTGAATACAGATGAAGCTTTGCTCACCCCATCACTCTCACTTCCGGCTATGCAGCCCAGTTTCTAATAGGCCAAGGACCGCTACTGGTTTGCAGCCTTGGGGTTGAGGACTGCAGGTCAAGAGGAGTGCTTCTTTAACTTGCTGAAGTTAAAGTTTAAGAAGCACTCCTGGGAGCTTGCTGAAATGCAGGCAGTGATTTACTGTTCTAGGGACAGGCCTAGGATTCTACATCTCTAGTAAGTTTCCAGGTAATGATGATGCTGCTCCCCAGAGGATTCAACTTTGAGCAGTAAGGATCTAGAGACTGTTCATTATAAAAATACTGAAATAAAAATATCAGAGATTCCAACTTATAGTTGGTTAGGATAATCTGTAATCTAGGATCAGGCCTTGACATTGGTATTTTTTAAAGTTCCCCAGTGAATTGAGAACTGCTATTCTAGACATACAAATATGGTTTAGGGGTGATAAATGTTCTCAGGGATTCTCAGCCTAGGTCCTTGGACAGATGGAAAGGCGGGAGGTGTCAAAAACTTAAATGTGAGGAATTTTTGTTTTTTAGCAGAGTCACAAGGGGATATAGCAACAACTAATATTAAACCTGTGTATGAGGGGATAGTTTCATACTTTTATATATCAGAAGTTGGTTGGTGCTTCTTATTAATTTGCTTGGGAAAGATTTGGGTTCCCCCATCAACAAAGCCAGACAATGATGAGTGCAGGTGGAGAGATGGCTGATATTTAAACAACTTTAACTTACCTCGGAGAGTGTAACTCAAACAAGCATGGATTTAAATGTTTGCCACGCAAGTTAAGCTGCAGTCTTTGAACTGTGTAAGTGTGAAAGTTCATTTGGGTATTGGGTGATATTTTTTGTTCTTTTCCTCTAGTATCATCATAGAGATATTTATAAAATGCCTTGAAAAGTAAGGAAGAGACTAATTCTCTCTGTGAGACTTTGAGGGAGTTCTTGAAGAAATACATATATATATATGTTTGTTTGTTTTTTTAAGCAGAGTCTCAAGTGTCACCCTAGGTAGAGTGCCATGGCATCACAGCTCATAGCAACCTCAAACTCTTGAGTGTAAGCAATTCTGTTGCCTCAGCTTCCCAAGTAGCTGGGGCTACAGGCTATTTTGTTGTTGTCGTTATTGTTGCAGTTATCATTGCAATTTTAGCTGGTCCCAGGCCGGGTTTGAACCCGCCAGCCTCCGTGTATGTGGCCAGTGCCCTGCCCACTGAGCCACAGGCGCTGCCTGGAAGAAATATTTCAAACTGGACCTCCAAAATCAAGTATCAGAAACAACGTAAGTGAGTCTGCTCACCAGTGGCAGGGACAGTCTTTGTGTCTCCTGAAGACTTACAAAGCTAAGGTGGGAGGTGTTGCTGGAAAGGCATTAGGGCCAACAGGGGGAGGGCCCTCCATACCAAGTTCTGATTTCTATAACCTCTCTGTTCAGACTGTGATATTTTCTTTCACCTCATTTATTAAGTGTTATAAATACTACAAAATCCTCATTTATTAAATGTTATAAATACTTACATGCACAAAAAAGGAGAAAAGTCCATTACTCAGACAACACATTTTGTCTCCTAAACATTATCCCAAAGATAACTTTAAAAAAATAAATAAATCTTGGGCAGTGCTTGTGGCTCAAGGAGTAGGGTGCCAGCCCAATATACTGGAGGTGGCGGGTTCAAACCCAGTCCTGGCCAAAAACTGCAATAATAATAAATAAATAAATACATCTTACCATATAATGTTCTGTCCCACCTTTTTCTACTGAATCTAAAGCTGAATGTTCCCACTCAAGAAATATATCACCATTTTTAACAGCTACTTAAATGGATAAATGGACATATAATTTAACTCATTCCACTAACATTGGCTGTTTTACTATCCCAAGTCATGAACAATTTCCCTGTTTTAAATAATGCTATAGTGAACACCCTTTTATGTACACACTTTGGCAGTTGCCATGTTTTTCTTTACATTTATATAATTAGAATTATAAAATCAAAGATTATGCATTGGGGGGGGAGCTTTTCAAATGCAATGCAGTGTCAAACTGACCCCTAGAAGTGTTTCCATCTGTCATCCATCCAGTCAGATGAGAATACCAAATCAGTGACATTTTAATATCTAAAATGAAGAGTGTCATCTGATAGCCATTGGTCCCAAGCTCAACTTCTGAATTGCTTTTCGTTGCCAACTTACTATTTTCAAAGATTCTAGCATATGGTAAAGATATCCCTTGCTGTTTTTCATCTCTTGATTCTTCCTGAGATAAATTGATTTGTGGTTTGTTGATAATATCTTTGTGTGAGGATTGTCTGTTTTCTGCATTGTTTTTCAAAAATTCAGAGTTGTTTGTTTGTTTGTTTGTTTAGAGACAGAGTCTCACTTGGTCGCAACCTCCAGCTCCTGGGCTTAGGTGATTCTCTTGCCTCAGCCTCCCGAGTAGCTAGGACTACAGGTGCCCACCACAACACCCGGCTATGTTTTTTTGTTGTTGCGGTTTGGCCGGGCCAGGTTTGAACCTACCACCCTCGTTATATGGGGCCAGTGCCCTACCCACTGAGCCACAGGCACTGCCCAGAGAGTTCTTTTTTTTTTTTTAAACAACTTTTGGATGGCAGTTTATGCCAGTAACACAGAGTTTGCCTTCCTTATATTGTGATTTCCTGGAATCCAGGTACAGAGGGGAATTAGAGGGAAAAAAGAGGGTAGAGTTAATATCTCTTATGTGGAGTACTTACATTCTAACAACTGACAAATGAGGGTGCTGAGGGTTCCAATGAGGGAGAGCCAGAATCTTCAGATGACCGGTCAAGTGGAGGAAATCTGATGGAGAGGAAATCAGATGCTTACCGAGCCTGCTTTTGGTAGGCTTCCCATCACTATTCTGGGAGAAAGTATGAAAATGTAGGCCGGCTCAGTGGCTCCTGCCACTGTGATCCTGGGAGGATTGGTTGTGCTCAGACTGAGCAACAGAGAGATCCCATGTCTACAAAAAAATGGAAAAATGGTGGCATGCACTGTAGTCCCAGCTACTTGGGTGGCTGAGGCAGGACAATCGCTTGAGCCCAGGAGTTTGAGGTTGCAGTGAGCTATGATGATAACTACTATACTCTAGCCAGGGTGACAGAGCAAGACTATCTCCAAACAATAAATAAATAAATAAAAGTATTTTCAGGGAACTGGTGATAGAAGTTGTACATGAGGACCTGGAGTCGAAGGAAGACTTATTTTTCATGGCAGTACCCATGTATATGTTTGAATGATTTACTTTATATATTTTACTTTTCAAACAAGATTTAAGCTAGTTTTTTTTTTTTTTTCTGTTTTCACGTTAAACACACTTGCAATATCTATTAAAAGCACAAACACTGAAGAACACTACCAAGACTATCAATGAGCTTACATCTGGAGTCCTCAATATATCAGGAAAAATGAAATGAGCATTTGTATAGTTGTATTTCTTTGGGAATTCATATGTTAGAGGAGAAAAGGGTACCCTCCTGGTTCTGCTTCTAAGACTTGGCCAATGTCCCAAATTTTACATCAATTCTATATCGGAGGGCTTATCAGAAGGGGTAAAGTTCAGGATTTGGTTAAAACAATAAATCCTGGATTTTGCACTCATTTTGAGGAGGGTCTATTTTCATCAAAGCATCGGGGATTCCATGCAGAAGAAGCGGAGCTGACGCAGGGATATATCCGCCATGTTCTGGCCAGGACCTCTCGGCTTTGCAATTCGAGGATGATTAAGCATCACACCAGAAAGGACACATGAGGTCACCCAGCGGACCTGCAAACATGGTTGCCAGCGTGATTAGGTCGATCGAACACATGCAGCCACTTGCCAGTTTTCCACTGTTTTTGTCCTCCTCCTGGGGTCCAGAAGTCCCTTGCTGGCTCCCTGTATCCTCAAAGGGATGATCATAGGCAGATCCCACAGGCCAGAGATGTCTGGAGTCTTGTCTCCCCAGATTCCCCGTGCCTAGTTACAGGGAAGCTGTTACTCAGCTGCCATCTTTCTCAATCAGTTTTTAAAGGCATCTTCCCATCAACCAAGTCCTGGCCAAAATTTCTCTTAGTGTCAATATTAATCCTAGAAAAGGACCCATTCAGGAGACCTCTGACATGGGCCTTCTCACCACGACCAGAAGCTCTGGCATTTTTCACTCTGTCTGCATGCCCCTCCCTCCAAAAAAATCCCAATTGTTCATTACTCTGTGGCCCATAGGCTCAACTCTTACTCCCTGAGACTAAGGATTCACTAAAGAAAGAAAATCCAGCAACAATACCATAACATAAGTATTCTTTCTAATGTCTTTTCAATGTTCCCTTAAGTCAAACATGGCCACATAGTAAAGATGGCCATCAAGGACTGGATCTGCATCCAAAACAGAAAGCAGAAAACCTGGAACATTCAGTGTCTTTTAGAATAGCCAGTGAGAAAAGTTGGAGCTGGGAAGAAAGGAGCCATGTGAGCTAGGCCGTGCCCTGTAGTTGCTGGCCTAAGTAGGGATATGTGCTCTCCCAATTCAGAGATTAAAAATCAAGAAAACAAGCCATAGTCAAATCCAGCTAACTTAGAAATATTGTAGAGGTAGCAGTTCTATAATCTTTGAACATTTTAACTTTAGTAACAGGTTTAAAACAAATTCTATCTTAAATAATAGCACAATCACCTGAACACCAGGGCATGTAAGTTACTCTTGTTTAAAGTTATCAGTCTTCCCAGAGACATGTTGCAGTAGTCTCTCTACAAGCCCTTTTTCAAAATCTTTCAGCACAGTTCTTAACAAGGCAGGCTGCTTCCATGTGCTTCTCATCCCTTTCCCTCAGACAAACTGCAAACACTTTATAGACAGGGACACAGACAGAAGCCAGCACACAGTTATTTTCCCTATGAAAATGGGAAGGGGGCATGAACTCCTCCTGCCTATTATTACCCATCTCAGTTAGTTTTCTAGCATCCGCATGCACACAATTCCAACACATTTCTTAACCTGGGTACCCTCGATTTCTTACACAAACTGTCACTTAGCCATAGGAGGTAAGCCAACACTCTTCTAGGATTCGTGAGGGGAAATAGGGAACTCTACAGTTGCTGTCCAGTCTCAGTCCCACCCCCCACACACTCTCTCCTACACCTCTCAACAGTCCTGCCAGCGATCTAACATCCAGGGGTTGATCAGATACCTACTTCCACTAAAATAGTGGGGACCCTGGATC
>CAUYPK010028635.1:0-13710 GCA_963574355.1 Loris lydekkerianus | reverse complement strand
ATACAACATTTTTTGTCAGTTTTAGAATAACAGAGTTTCAGCAAAAACACGTAAGTCTTTATTGTAATTTTTAAAATGTATCTGACATAACACTGTTCGTATCACTTAAAAAATTTTTTTATATAGAAGGTAAAGAAGCTTTCTGCACATAGGATATATTATGGCACACGTCTACTTTTTAAGAAATTTAGTTGTAATTCATATACCATACATAAAATTTGCCCCTTTAAAGTGAACAACTCAGTGGTTTTCAGAATATTCACAAGATTGTGCAGCCATAACCATTATCTAATTCTAGAATGTTTCCATAACCCCTAAACGAAACGCCATGCTTTCTAATTCCTTCCTCTCCTGGCAACCACTAATCCACTTTCCATCTGTAAGGGATTTGCCTATTCTGGGTATTTAATATAAATGGAATCATACAGTATGTCACCTTTTGTGACTGGCCTCTTTCACTTAGACAATGTTTTCTGCTAAATTCATCCTGTTGCAGTATCAGTACTTTATTTCTTTGTATGGCTGAATAATATTCCATTGTGTGGACATGCTACATTTTATTTATCTTAGTCCATTCATAATTTTATAAGAAAATATCTTAGACTGAGCAATATGTAAGCAACAGAAATTTATTGCTCACAGTTCTGGAGGCTGACAAGTTAAACCAAGGTGTCAGCAGATTCGGTGTCTACATAGCACTTTTTGCTGCATCCTCACATGGCAGAAGCAGCAAACAAGTTCCCTTACACTCTTTTATAAGGGCCCTAATTTCATCTGTGAGGGCTCTGCCCTCATGACCTAATCACCTCCTAAAAGCCCAACTTCTCTCTCTTTCTCTCTCTCTTTTTTTATTATTAAATCCTAGCTGTGTACCTTAATGCAATCACGGGGTACAATGTACTGCTTTTATATACAAGTTGAAATATTTTCATCAAACTGGTTAACATAGCCTTCCAGGCATTTTCTTAGTTATTGTGTTAAGACATTTATATTCTATACTTGGTAAATTTCACATGTACCCTTGTAAGATGCACCCTAGGTGTGGTTCCACAAATTACCCTCTATCTACTCATCCTCCCCTGTCCCCTCCCCTCACTCTCCCCTTTCTCCTTCTTCTTGGGCTATAATTAGGTTATAGCTTAAATTAGTTTCATAGTAGGGCTGAGTACACTGGATACTTTTTTTTCCATTCTTGAGATACTTTGCTAAGAAGATTATGTTCCAGCTCCATCCATGTAAACATGAAAGAGGTAAAGTCTCCATCTTTTTAAAGGCTGCATAATATTCCATGATATACATGTACCACAATTTCTTAATTCATTCATGGGTCAGTGGGCACTTGGGCTTCTTCCCATGATTTAGCAATTATGAATTGGGCTGCAATAAACATTCTGGTATAAATATCTTCGTTATAATGTGACTTTTGGTCTTCTGGATATATACCTAGTAGAGGAATTGTAGGATAGAATGGCAGGTCTATTTTTAGATCCCTAAGTGTTCTCCGAACATCTTTTCAAAAGGAATGTATTAGCTTGCATTCCCACCAGCAGTGTAGAAGTGTTCCCTTTTCTCACAAGAGCCCAACTTCTTAATGCCACCACAATAGGGGTTAGGTTTCAACACGGATTTTGAAGAGACACAAACATTCAGACCACAGTAATGTTGCTATGAACATTGTGTATAACTCTTGTGCGTATACCTAGGAATTGCTGAGTCATATGGTAACTCTATGTCTAATTTTTTGAAGAACTGTTTTACATAGCAGCTGCACCATTTTACATTTCCATGAGAAATGTTTGAAGATTCCAATTTCACCACATCCTTGCCAATCTTTGTTACTGTATTTTTTTTTTTTTTTTTGCAAATATAGCCATCCTAGGGAGTGTAAAGTAGTATCTCACTGTGAGTTTGACTTGCAATTCCCTACAAAGTAATGATGTTGAGCATCTTTTTGTTTACTTATCGGCCATTTGTATATTTTCTTTGGAAAAATGTCTATTCAAATTCTTTGCCCATTTTTAAACTGGGTTTTTTTATTATTGAATTAGTTAGAACAGCTCTTTATATATTCTGGAAACTAGACCTGTATCAGTGTTATGATTTTTATTGTTATGGTTTTTTTTTTGTTTTTAATCAATTTTCCTTGCTTTCCACCCCCTTCATTTAAATGCAACATCTGGAATCAACTTCCTTTTAAAGTTATATTATGGTTTCTTTTTTCTTTCTTTCTCTTTTTCTTTCTTTCTTTCTTTTTTTCATTCTTTTTTTCACAGAATCTCACTCTGTCCTCCTGGGTAGAGTGCTGTGACATATCTCACAGTAACCTATAAACTCTTGGGCTTGAGCAATCCTCTTGCCTCACCCTCTTGAGTAGCTGGGAATACAGGCACCTGCCACAACACCTGTCTAGTTTTTCTATTTTTAGTAAAAACAGGGTCTCGCTTTTGCTTAAGCTGATCTTGAACTCCTGAGCTAAGCAAACCTCCTGCCTTGCCCTCCCAGAGTATTAGCCTTACAGGCATGAGCCACCATGCTTGCTTTCTTTCTAACTTGGTGTTAAGGTCTTGTTAAGAATGGTGGTAAGCCAAGATAGCTACTCTTAAGCACAGCCCCAACAGAAGGGGGGAGTCAAATTTGAGTATAACAGTTGGCTGAGACACAAAACGAAACAAGTGGTAAAGATACAGAGAAACTGTAACCTTTGCTGTTTTGTCTCAAAGAACTCTCTTCTGGAATCACCCCCAAAATGATGCCAGCAGCATGGAAGTTCCTGCAAGGGAATGCCCCAAACTGTCCCCAAGATGGGGTCAGTTGGGACTCCAAAGACAGAAGCACTAAACACCAGGTGATCAGTCCAAAAGTAGGATATTAAATATGAAATGCCCAATTTCTTTAAGAACTAAGTTTGACAGTTGATATCTCTGACATTTCACTGTAAGGGTTCTTGCTTTATTTTCATTGTGAAGGTACATCCTCATTCTTTCAGAGGCAAATTTTAGTTTTAATTATCTTTCAAATTTTTTTGGAGTAATTTTTGTGAAACCATGGATATGTCAAAAATTGTTTGTTATTTTTGAATATGAGTTCTGTGGTTGAACCAATGCAGCAGAGACAGCTCAAAATGTCAACAAAGTGTTTGGGAAGAGTGGAAAGCTGTAGTGGATGTGAATCCATGTCAACCTACACATAAATTAGCAGCAAGATTTGACATTATGATTTCAACAACATTGGACCATATGAAACAAATCAGCAAGGTAAAGAACCTGAATAGGCGTCGTGCCTGTAGCTCAGCGGCTAGGGCGCCAGCCACATACACTAGAACTGGCGGGTTAGAACCCAGCCCAGGCCTGCCAAACAATGACAACTACAACAAAAAATAGCTGGGCGTTGTGGTGGGCACCTGTAGTCCCAGCTATATGGGAGGCTTGAGGCAAGAGAATTGCTTAAGCCTGAGAGTTTGAGGTTGCTGTGAGCTGTGACGCCATGGCACGCTGTCAAGGGTGACATAGTGAGACTCTATCTCAAAAAAATTAAAAAATAAATAAAAGAAGCTGTTTAAGTTGGTTCTGCAGGAATTAAATGAACATCAAAATAGAAATCATCTTGAAGCTTGCCTTTTTCTGCTTTCATAAGGGCAAACCATATCTAGATTGTATTATTATGAGTGATGAAAAATGTATTCTTTTTAACAATCACAAGAATTCAGCACAATGGCTGAATAAAGATGAAGTGCTGAAACACAATTCAAAGCCAAATATTCATCAAAAAAAGCTAACGGTGTCCATTTGGTGGTCCAACACTGGTATTACCCACTACAGCTTCATGAAACGTGGTTAATCAATTACAGATGTCTACTGCAACCAGTTGGACAACATGATGAGGATGCTTGTGATTAAGCAGCAGAGATCGATCAACAGAAACAGGCCAATCCTCTTGCAAGACAATGCTTGAAGGCACGCCTCACAAACAACACAGCTCAAGCTACAGAAGCTGGGCCTGGAAGCTCTGTCCTCCACTGTATTCCTTAGACTTTGCACTAACTGACAACTCCTTCTTCCAGGCTTTGGACCACTTTTTGCAAGAAAAAAACATTCAATCCTCAACAAGCTATGGAAAACACCTTTGGTGATTTTATCCCCACTCACTCTCCAGGCTTCTTCACTGCTGGCATAAACAAACTACCGTTGAGATGACAAAACTGTGTCACTGGGTTGGGGGCATATTCTGATTAATTGTACTGCTTCTTATTTGAGATATAATAAACTAAACTTCTGATTGATTCAAAATCAGAAATAAAAATCATATTTAATGATGTAATATTAGGTGAACTTATGGAGTGCTGCAGCAGTCCTCACGGACAGGGATGTGTAGAACTCATCCCTTTCTCTAGCTGTCCGCGAGGATTGTCTGCAGCAAGGGAATCACGTTATGGATTATATGAGGCGCTAAGGAATTTGGCATAGGAATAAGGATCATTTCTGGCAGTGTTTTAGACAAGAACTTAGGTGCTTTTGTGGGGTTAGGGGGGGACAGAGTCTCACTCTGTCACTCAGGGTTAAAGTGCAAAGGCATCATAACAGCTCATTGCATCCTCAAACTCCTGGTCTCAAGTGATCCTTCTGCCTCCGCCTCCAGAGTAGCTGGGACTATAGGCACAATGTTGCCATGCCTGGCTGGTATTTTTTTTTTAGTGACAAGGCCTTGCTGTGGTCTCTAACTCCTGGGCTCAAACAATCCTCCTGCCTCAGCCTCTCAAAGTGCTAGGATTATGGGCATGAGCCATTGCATCCCTGGCCAACTAAATACCTTTATCAGTGCCTGGGAATGTTCAATGTCCTGGTTTGGGTTCTTACCTATTGGGAAAAACTTGCAGCTGGCTGGGTCACAGAGCAATCAAGACACAGAAAGAACACAGGGCCAGGGGGGATGATTGGGGGCCGTACATTTGCCTGCTATTAATAGGAATGCAAAATAATGCAGCCACTGCGGTAAACACTAAGAAGGTTACTCAAACGATTAAAAATAGAACTACCACATGCTTCAGCAATCCTACTTCTGAGTATTTATGCAAAATAACTGAAAGCAGAATCTCAAAGAAATATCAGTACTCCTTTGTTCACTGCAGCATTGTTTACAATAGCCAAGTTGTGGAAACAAATGTCCAGCAACAGTGAATAAGAAAAATGTGGTAGGGCTGTGCCTGTGGCTCAGTGTGTAGGGCGCTGGCCCCATATACCCAGGGTGGTGGGTTCAAACCCAGGCCCAGCCAAACTGCAACAATAACAAAAATAGCCAGGTGTTGTGGCAGGTGCCTGTAGTCCCAGCTACTCGGTTGGCTGATGCAAGAGAATCACCTAAGCCTAAGAGCTGGAGGTTGCTGTGAGCTATGATGCCATGGCACTCTACCAAGGGCAACAAAGTGAGACTCTGTCTCTAAAAAAAAAAAAGAAAGAAAAATGTGGTAGATGCGTAACAGTGTAATACTACTATTCAGTCTTTTTTTTTTTTTTTTTTAATAGAACTATTTCTTTTTGTCTTATTTTATTTTATTTTTTGAGACAGAGTCTCGCTTTGTCGCCCTCTGTGGAGGGCAAGCTTGGTGGTCTGGCTATATCCAGTTTTGTCCTCCCTTCCAGGGCTAAGCAGCGAATATAGAACAAGAGGCATCACACAGAACACCCTTCCCCCTGAACCAACTGAGAGCCCCTCCTAGTATACAAAGAGTGCCGTGGCACCACAGCTCACAGCAACCTCAAATTCTCAGGCTCAAGTCATCCTCTTGCCTCCGTCTCCCTATTAGCTGGGACTACAGGCACCCAATACCTGGCTAGTTTTTCTATTTTTAGTAGAGATGGCGGCCTTGCTCCTGCTCAGGTTGTTCTCTAACTCCTGAAATCGAGCAATCTACCTACCTCAGCCTCCTAGAGTGCTAGGATTACAGGCATGAGCTGGCTCTATTCAGCTTTTTAAAAGAAGGAAATTCTACAATATGTGACAACATGGATAAACCTTGCACATGTTATGTAAGTGAAATAAGCTAGTCATGGAAAGACCAAGACTGCTTGATTCCACTTGTATGAAGTGTCTAAGATCCTCAAATTCATAGAATCAAAGAGAAGAATAGTTACCTGGGGCTAAGGAGATGGGAAATGAGGAACTACTAACCAATGGGCATAAAGTTTCAAATAAGAATAAGCCCTAGAGATTTGCTATACAACATTGTATCCATAATTAACAATGATTCATTGGACACTTAAAACTTTGTTAAGAGGGTAGATCTCATGTTAAGTTTTCAATAATGAAAAAGAAAAGTTTAGTAGGGAAAAAATATTTGCATACTACCAAAGGGCAAGGCAGGGAAATTTTTTTTTTCTTCTAAAATAAACACACACGCATAACCTAGAAAAAACAGTAAGAGGACAAAACTCAGGCACAAGATTGGAAACAGATTTTACCAAGATCTGGATAGTTCTGCTGCAGTTACTAAAATGAGCAAATTTGGAATTGAATTACATTATTTATAATTAATTACAGTATAAGATATTGAAAATAAAGTTCAAAAATGCATAAGTGAGTGATGGTTTTATTGGAAAGCTTACAATACAGAGGAACTGTGTGAAGCAATTTCAAATAGCAGATATAGTTGCTTTGCTTTCCTTACAACTAAAAGCTTCCAGTACTTTAATGCAGAATGTTTACATGTAAAGCTTTAGTTTTAGGCCGGGGGCAGCTGTGAAATGAAAGTTACCGCTCCATTCTAGTCCTTGGATATCAGTATATTCCCCTTTACCTTCCACCCTGGAATAGTAAAAAACAAGTTTGTTCATTAACCAAGATCGAGAATTTATAGTACAGATAAAAGATTCTCTAGCATATTATATACTATTTCTGAAGCATTATATCTTTCCACTTTCAAGCTCTCATTTAAAACCCAGCATCCTTATTTCATCTCCTACAACAAAAAGACTATTCCAAACAAACATTGTCAATTTACATTTTACAAATTTTGGTGTCCAATGCTTTAGGATCGCATAAGCTAAGTTTACACAAAACCAAAACAATCAATTAAAAATAAAAATTAGGGCAGCACCTGTGGCTCAAAGGGGTAGGGCGCCGGCCTCATATGCTGGAGGTGGTGGGTTCAAACCCAGCCCTGGCCAAAAACTGCAAAAAATAAATAAATAAATAAATAATAAATAAATAAAAATGAAAATTATATACTGGTTACCTGGCTTAATCTGTTCATTCATCTATTAAACAAATATTTCTTGACCATCAACTACATTTGAGCTTCTGTGATCTGTGCTTGTATTTTCCTGGACTCTAAGGTGTGATAAAAATGCATTTCATATAAACAAACAGAACTTTATCCCGTAGGTTAGATTTTTCTCTCTTTATTAACATCAACAGAAAATGTTTATGTGTTATTGTCACAGACTTGGTGTCAAAATAGGTGAACAGAGCTGGGCTTTGGTGGCTCACACCTGTAACCCCAGCACTTGGGGAGGCTCAGGTGGAAGAATGACTTGAAGCCAGGAGTCTGAGGCCAGCCTGGACAACACAGCAAGATCCTGTCTCTAAAAAACTTTTTTTAATTAGCCAGGAGTGATGGCAAGTGCCTGTAGTCCCAACTACTTAGGAGGCTGAGGCAGGAGAATCACACGAGCCCAGTACCTTGAGACTGCAGTGAAACATGACCAGGTTATGCACTCCAGCCTGGATGACAAAGCGAGACTGTGTCTCTTAAAAAAAAGAGGTAAACACCTTTCTTTCCTTCTCAAAAGGTATTCACATTGTCTACTTCATAGCAATTAGGTTGCATTTTCAATTCTGGAAACACAGGGGTATTTATAAACGTACTTGAACTTCTGGATGGTATATCATGGTATTCAGTATAAAGATTAAGCTTACAAAGCTGTACCCATGTTTTATTCACTTTCATTTTTCCTATGAGCATATGCTTAGAAAAGACAATAGTAGATACATTTCTATAATTTGAAAATTAACTAATTTTGCTTACTAAAAAGGTAGCCTAGTAAAAATGTATACACATAGGCTGGGTGCAATGGCTTACACCTGTAATCCCAGCACTCTGGGGGGCCAAGACAGGAGGATCACTTGAAGCCAGGAGTACAAGACCAGCCTGAGTAAGAGTGAGGTCCCCATCTGTACAAAAAATAGAAAAATCAGATGGACGTTGTGGTGAGCACCTGTAGTCCCAGCTACTTGGAAGGGTGGCAATGAGCTATCATGATGCCACTGCACTCTAGCCCAGGCAACAGAGTGAGATGCTGTCTCAAACAAAACAAAAACAAAAAAACACAAAAAAATGTACACACATCAGGTCAAGATGAAATAAACAATTACGATATTACCCCCAAAGCTGCTTTTTAAAAAGTATATCAAGGTATCTCAAATCAAAGTATTTTTGGCCTACATTTTCTCAATAATTGCAAAAAGGGTTGGGCATGGTGGCTCACGCCTGTAATCTTAGCACTCTGGAAGGCCGAGGTGGGTGGATTGCCTTAGCTCACAGGTTTGAGATCACTCTGAGTGAGAGCAAGCCCTCATCTCTAAAAATAGCCAGGCATTGTGGCGGGCGCCAATAGTCCCAGCTACTTGGGAGGCTGAGGCAAGAGAATCGCTTAAGCATAAGAATTTGAGGTTGCTGTGAGCTATAACACCACAGCATTCTACTGAGGGCAACAAAATGAGACTCTGTCTCAAAAGAAAAAATTACAAAAAGATTTCTAATTCCAAGCTGACTGCAAATGGTTTTATAGGAATAGAGAGTTAAAGAGGATAAATGAAAAGTATAATGAACTATCACAAAGAATGATTTTCCCTTTTAAAGGCTTATGAAAGTCTACATAGCCTCTCTTTTAACGCTTCCCTACCAAAACATAATGCAACAATTTTTAGAAACTAAATATATTATAAAAGAATATTTAGCATAAATGTAGTATCTAAGCAACCATACCTAAAAAATGTTTTTAGAACTACAGTGATTTTTTTTTATTTCAAGCTTACCTATTTTCATTGAAATTTCCAGTGTACTTTGCCCCACTGGGGAATGTATAAGTCCCCAATCCATGAAACATATTATCCTTAAATTGTCCTTCATATACTGCTCCTGAAAAATGTTCAAGTCTTCCAAAACCATTCATCTGTTGATAATATAAAGAAAATGACCTCAGAGATCAATTTTCATAGTTTCCCCAGAAGCTTTAAAAAAAAAAATGTACCAATCTTGGGCGGTGCCTGTGGCTCAGTGGGTAGGGGTACTGAGGGTGGCGGGTTCAAACCCAGCCCCAGACAAACTGCAACAAAAAATATAGCCGGGTGTCTATAGTCCCAGCTACTCGGGAGGCTGAGGCAAGAGAATCACCTAAGCCCAGGAGTTGGAGGTTGCTATGAGCTATTTTTTGTTGCAGTTGTCATTATTGTTTGGCAGGCCCAGGCTGGATTTGAGCCCACCAGCTCTGGTGTATGTGGCTGGCGCCTTAGCCACTTGAGCTACAGGCGCCTAGCCTAGTCACTGTCAGTATTAAAAACAAAAATACCTTGTCGTCTTTCCAGCTTCCTGTGTAGACAATACCATTAGGAGTGGTATGAATCCCCATTCCGTTTCTCTCATAGATTCCAGAGGATGTTTTTGTACAGTCACCATCTAAGTAAGGGAGAAATGGTGAAGATTGTAAGTGGGAACTCTGTTTTACTAAGTAAGAGTACAGTATTTATTATGTCTGGTGATTCTGTCCTATTCACAACCGCAACCTATGGTCCTCTTTGTTTCCCTAGCACTGAAACCAGTGAGAGCAGAAATGAGATGCATGGACCTAGAACACTTAACCATTGAGACCCAATAGCCAGGAAAGTTGACAAACCCCACAGGTTTCTGAGGCATACTATCCAGACTTAACGCTGGCATTTTGATTTAAAAATATGTTCATCTATTAGGATTTCTGTGATTTTATTTAATGAAGTTAATATCCCAGTAATAGTTTTATAGTCTCATTTTTTTCATTCTTAAGCTCTTTAACTTTCCATATAGAAAAAGTATTTGAAATGTATGCTTACCATACTTGTCTCCATTTGGAAAGATGAAGTTTATCTTATATACTTCTGAAGCTGTTTTAAAAGATTTAAGAAAAACCATACAAGTTTAAATATTTTATGTCATAAAAATTTATTTATTTATTTATTTTTGTTTTCAGCACAAACAGCCAATGTGCTTTAAATTCTATCCACATAAGACTCACTTATCATGATCACTGCATATCATGATTATTTGGCATTTTCATTGTCCAGTTCATAGTACTAGAGAAATAAATATTTTTGCCTAGATAATCTATTTTTATTTGTTTGTTTTCTTACGATAACAGCACTATTAATATTTAATTATTATATTAGGACAAAATTTATCCTTTAAAAGTAATAAGTCAATGTTTTTTAGAATATTCACAGAGTTGTACAACTTTTACAACAATCTAATTTTGCTATATTTTAATCACCCCCAAAAGAAAGTCTGTATCTATTAGTGGTTTCCATTCCCCTCAATCACCCCTGATCCCCCAACTCCAGGCTCCTGGCGGCCGCTAATCTACTTTCAGTCTCAATGGATGTGCCTGTGGAAGACATTTCTTACAAATGAAATCGTACAATATGTGGCCCTTTGTGACAGGCTTCATCCACTCAACATTTTTCAGGCTCATCAGTGTTGTATCATGTATCAGTACTTCATTCCTTTTTATAGCCAAGTATGTGTATAAGTATGCTGTAAAAGACATAGCGTATTTCGTTTGTTCATTCATTAACTGTTGGACATTTGTTTCCAATTTGAGGCCATTACAAATAATGCTGCTATAAACATTGATGTACAAGTTTTTGTGTAGACATGTTTTTATTTCTCTTAGGCAGCCCATATGACCTATTGATAGTCCCACAGAGGTAAGGTAGATTGGGTAGAGTGAAGAATCTCTGATTTGGCAGTAAAAAGAAATGTAAAATAAAGGTAGTTAAGTGCGAAAGGCTGGAGGGGCCAAGCAGAATGATATTGGAATGAGACTCAGGTAAAAAGAAAGAAGGAAGACCTCAAGACAGGAGGGGATCCGTGCCTCAGAGCCCCGGGATATTTTAGTGGGCTAAAACGTTAGGAAATTTTTTTCTGACACTGAAGAAGACATGCAGAGAAGATAAATAAACTCTAACTTTGGCTGGGTGCCTATGGCAAAAGCCGCTAAGGCACCAGCCACATACACCAGAGCTGGCAGGTTCGAATCCATCCCAGGCCTGCCAAACAACAATGACGGCTGCAACCAAAAAATAGTCAGGCGTTGTGGCGGGTGCCTGTAGTCCAAGCTACTTGGGAGGTAGAGGCAGGAGAATTGCTTGAGCCCAGGAGTTGGAGGTTGCTGTGAGCCGTGATGCCACGGCACTCTACCCAGGGCGACAGCTTGAGGCTCTGTCTCAGAAAAAAAATAAATAAATAAAAATAAATAAACTCTAACTTCTAGGACAGAAGATGCTGCTATAGTATTACTCAAAGTGTGGCCCATGCATCAGAATCACCTGGGATGCTTCTAAGTTCCTGGGCCCTACTTCATATTTACTAAATCAGAATCTCTATGGATGGGGAAAGGGAACTGACAGTTCTAATTTAAAAATTAATTCAGGTGCCTATTGAGAAAGGCGGGAGGCTCATTTCCTCTGAGGAAAACACACAGTTAATATAACAGTAGAACAACACAATAGGTAGATTTTTAAAAACTGTTAAATCCTCAGAGAGAAAGAGGGTACTACATATAATAGCCTTGAAACAGGAACAGACAGTTATGAAAAAGAACCAAGTAGCAATCTGAGAAATGACTAATGTAAATGGTGAAATAAATTTTCTTAGAAGGGCTGAATAGCAGAATGGATACAAATGAAAATATGTTAGTAAACTGGAATATTAGGTTGAAAATTTGGCTTAAAAAGAAGCACAAAAGAGGTGGCACCTGTGGCTCAAAGGAGTAGGGTGCCAGCCCCATACGCCAGTGGTTGCAGGTTAAAAAACAGCTCCGGATAAAAACTGCAAAAAAAAAAAAAAAAAAAAAAGGAAGCACAAAGAAAAATTTAAAAATAATTGAAAATAGATCGAAAATGTCAATTTAATAATTCCAAAGATTAAGGGGAGGACGCAATACTTTAATAGCCAAAAATTTCTCAGAACTGAATAAAATGAGTGCTTAGGGCGGTGCCTGTGGCGCAAAGGGCGCCATCCCCATATGCTGGAGGTGGCGGGTTCAAACCCAGCCCTGGACAAAAACTGCAAAAAGAAAAAAAAAGTGCTCATACTACAAATGAGTACTCAGCAAAATCCCACACCTAGATGGGTTGTAGTAAAATTCATGACAACAGGTAAAGGCCAGACAGGTTAGTTAAAAACGAGCAAACAAAACCCAGACTGCCTACAACAAACTACAAAGTGAGAAGAATCTGATCAATATCAATAGTGGATGCTATAAAAAAAAAAAAAGGCATGTCTTTAAAATTTTGAAGGAAATTTACCTTGAACCTAATATTCTATCCATAGCCAAGCTATCAATCTAAAATTGTGGAAACTAAAGATTTTTTGGACATGGACGAATTCAGAGTTTAGTACTCACATTTCATCTCTGAAAGGAATACAAGAAAATGTACCCTAACAGGGAGAAAAAAATAAATTCAGGAGAAAATAAGAAGAGAAAAATGAAGTAAAGTATTTTTTTATTTTTTATATTATTAGATATTATTATTAAGAATAAGTTTATTATTCTTTTATTTATTTATTTTTTGTAGAGACGGAGTTTCACTTTATCGCCCACGGTAGAGTGCTATGGTCCTCCTGGGCTTAGGTGATTCCCTTGCCTCAGCCTCCCGAGTAGCTGGGACTACAGGCGCCCGCCGCAACACCAGGCTATTTTTTTGTTGCAGTTTGGCTAGGGCTGGATTTGAACCCGCCACCCTCGGTATATGGGGCCAGCGCCCTGCCCACTGAGCCACAGGCAGCGCCCAACTTTATTATTCTTATTAAGAATAAGTTTCCCCCAGCTGTGAGGGGGAAAATAAAAAGAATAAGTTTTAAGACCAACTGCAGTAGCTAACGCCTGGAATGCTAGCACTTTGGAAAGCTGAGGTGGGAGGATTGATTGAGGTCAGAAGTTCAAGACCAGAGCAAAAGTGAGAAAAAATGGCCAGGCATTAGTAGCATGCACCTGTAGTCTCAGTTACTTAGGAGGATGAGGCAGGAGGCTCAGGTGTTACAGGTTGCAGTAAGCTATAAGGCCATTGCAGGCTAGCCAGGGCAATAAAGTGATACCCTCCTCAAAAAAAAAAAAAAAAGATAGTAACTTTTTAAATAGAATCTGTAACTGAAATTTAGGTAGATCAATATGGAAATGACAGTAAAGGGTAGACAGTAATCTTGCTAGCATTTGGTTCTTATATAGGGATTAAAAATAGACACTAACACTAAATCATAAAAATATATACCAGGGGGGTGGACCTGTGGCTCAAAGGAGTAGAGCACCGGCCCTATTTGCCAGAAGTGGCGGGTTTAAACCCAGCCCTGGCCAAAAACAAACAAACAAACAAAAAAACCATATATATATATATATATATATATATATATATATATATATATATATATATATCTATATATAGTACCGGGGTGCGAAAATTGTATTG